>UCOJ01001016.1:0-48171 GCA_900474305.1 Cecidostiba fungosa | reverse complement strand
GTGTTTATCCTGTCTCGGAAAGTTTGCCCTTTTCCGTGCGCATACAATACACTTGCCACATACTTCAAGAGAGAGACTATACGTGAGGGAGAACGCCCTGCGCTACTTATATATGTATATAGACTTCTGCGCGTCATTCCCTTCGGTATATGATGTGCTACGTCCTAAACTAGTTTCGAGTGAAGAAAGACGAGGCGACCGAGGGAGACACTTCATAAAGCCGTGATTAACAGCAAAGCTTGCGGAGTCTTGTAATACTGCAGCCTTTAGCACTTGACTTTTTTTTTTGTTGTATTTACACTTCGGGTTAAGTCTGGAGAGTTATACTTCGCGCTATTTTGGGTTTACATATACTTGGTAGAAAATTAACCATATTTGCTGGTCAGCCAGTATCAAAATAAACTCTATTTTTGAGTCAAAACATCGATGATAATAGTACATAAACAATATGGTAAAAAATTGACTAATAATTAGCCAAAAAATCGTTAACATTATTTATACCAGGTCATTGACCACATTACTTGCTGCACTACAACGACCGAAAACTCCAGCGATACGTTCTCTCTTTCCCCGGCAGCAACGTTATCCTAATCATTTCCATCTTCTTACTTGAAACGTAATTTATCGTAAATTTACTGCTGTGACGTATAGAGAAGACGTCCGCCGAAGTATTCTTCTCCGCGCAACTCGTCGTAAACGATAATTTTGCGAAAGGTCCCCCGGATAAGGCTATTTCAGCGGACTCTCTGCTCAAGCAAAGGCAGTTAAGAGAGAGAGAGAACGTCGCTGAAATATCGCCAACTCGCGGAGAGAAGCAAACGAGTGCTGCTCTGCTCCTGTATATATAGATATATACAGCTGTCTGAATCGCGATTTCGAGAGCGGAGGTAATAAAAGGACGCTATATAATAGATAGACGTCGCGCACGTGATTGAGGACCGATGGCTGGACTCGCGAAATACGACGCTTTTCATTAGCCGACGGGGCGCCGATTGTTTGCGGACTTGTGTAAGCTGGTAAATGGTGTGTACTAGATCTGGATTTTGGATAAAAAGTTTTTCACTGACCTTTCGATGTGTTCGATTCAGGAGAATTGGATGATGATCAGTTTGCTGTCGTGAATTGAAGTGACTGCGTTGGTGACTGGTAGAATCAACTGGAAATTGAAATACAATATTTTACGTCAATGTTTTAAAAAATTGTATGCATAAATTTGAATATATAGCAATATATATTTTTAAAAATATTATCACAGTTATTTAACTGTTTTAGAACAATTGCAAACATCATTGTATGATAACCAATGAATAAAATGATACTTTTTCAGCTTCGTTTGCATTTCTAGAAACAACTTAACTTTAAAATCCCTGCAAACCATAATTTCTTATGGCGAACCTCTAAATTCACTCCAAGTTTTTCTGATGTACTTAATTTCTAGCCCACGTTGTAAACTTCATGTACATGATAATTTTAATACTTGTAATTTTTAGCAATGTGTCCTATAAATTAATATATGTGTTATAAGTATTATAAAATAAGTCAAACTGGAAATTATGAGTTTTGTTTCTATGACTCGATATACGAATAACCTTCACACCATGTTGTATTGGCCTAATTTTGTAGTAGACAATAAAACTTAATAAAACTTAAGAAAACATCTTATACATTTTCTCACTGTTACATAAACTATTAGTTAAAAATAAAACTAAAAACCGTTCAATAAACAAATCTGAAATGAAAAAGAATCGCCCCTGCTTACGAACCTTCAAGGAAAAAGCTTAATCCATTTTCTCGGCAAGTGGGCCGAATTTGCCGAGCTTCTTAATGCTCGATTCCGAACCGCCAACGATCCCCCTTGGCTCTGCCGCAAAGCTACTAAAATAGCCTTAAAATTCTTGCCCAGAGACTTCTCAAGAGAAAACCTCGCTGTCTAATTCGATTGAATTGATAATCAAAAGGGAGAAAGAGCTGCTAGTGGATGAAAACAAAAAAAAAATTCAAGGAGAGACGCTGGAAAAGGGGATGATCAAAGATGGGTTCCTAGTAGTTACTTAACGCCGCTGATGCGAAAGGAAAAAGAGGCCGTAGAAAAGGAATAAGACATCGATTTCTTCGATCGACAGTCAAAGTGCGCCATTCTCGTGGCAGGTAACGTCTCACTTTATGGTAGACGTTGAGCAATTAATTAAGAACCAGAGCGAAAGCGTTGATTAACACTTTTCTCTCGATGTCGGGAACAACGCTATTCATTTAAAAGAAAAAGCTCTAGAAAGACGAAGAAGATTCAAACGCGCGTCATGATTTTCTTGAGAGAGTAGTGGAATGGAGTCTACCAGCGTTTACTTTGGCTAAATAATAATTGGGTATAAGGCGCCTTTTAATATCACAGCCTGTTTAGAGAAGATGCACGTCGAGGGGTAAGTATAAATTAAGGCGAATCGAAAACCAACGCGATGGTTTTTTTTTGTACTACTGTATTATTATTATGCTGGGTATAGTCGTCGAGACGGGTTTTAATTTATTTTTCTTATACTGCAGGCGCGACAGAGATGGGAATTGAAATTAAATGGTTTTTTGAGATGCGTCTACTCGAAATAATGAGCTGCCGGTAATAGGAAAAATGTGCAGTTGTAATTTTAAAAATAGGAGATAAAATCGCTGCAACTGATTCGGCACTATGCTTTCTCAAAGAGACAACAGGTTACTTTATAAATAATATTGGATATTTATAAAAAAAGAAACTTTAGTTCAGCTTTGCTGCAAAAAGCATACAGAACTTTCATGATTACAAATGTTTATATAATGTGCTTTTTCTTAAAGAAAATTCCCTGGTAGAAATTAAACAAAAACCTTCAGAATAGCGTACCAAAAATTAAATTGTCAGATTTTGATTACATTTTATTATTCTAAAAATAGAATTCATTATGAAATATTAAGACACTTTGAATCTGTCCAGACATTCTATTCTACTAGTCTTTTAATTATAAAAGAATACAAAAAAATGTTTCATATATTCGAAAATTCGTCGTGACATCTGCAAAATTATTGATTGCTATTAACGACAAGTTTGATTTGATAGAAACCTTTGATATTCGACAAAAAAGATCGAAACACGTACGTATAATAATTAATTCGCCGATATAATTAGCCGTCATTAATATCAAATTGCGAATGTAATACGAGCCCACACTAATCGACAATGGACGACATTCTATCAATCAATTGCAAAATGAGTATAATGGTCCATACGAAATTTGAAATACGTCCGCAACAATGCTTGAGCATGAATTCGTATAATTACAACCCCATCAAAGCTCTCCCCTTTATATATTATACACGATAGACTGAACGAGATTAATCAAACTGGCTTTGGAAAAAAGCGACGAAATCTTGCTCTTTTCACCGACACGAGCCACTTGACACTCGATATTCAAAAGAAATAGCCCGCAGCGGCGATAAGCGAAAACTGAGAGGATTACACAAAAGAGGGATTAAAGCCAAGTCACTGCCCGTTCAAATCAGCTTCTCTCTCTCTCAAGCTTGATATTTACCAGCCTCTTTTTCTGAAAATCGAACGAGAGAAAGCGCAAAGTTTAACTCAAGTCCCCCCCTCCCCCGGAGCGAATAAAGAAAGCATCGGAGAACGGCACTATACAGAAAAGTCAAGAGCGAGAGAAATTCCATTCGGGCGAAATGAGCCGAGGCTAAAAAGTTTTCTATACGCCCGGACATTCCGCTGAACGCGAGAAAACGAAACGTATATTGAAAAAGTGTCTCCGGTCCGAGGAGGTCGCTGGACTCGTACTTTCTGTCACCGCTACGACTCATTATAATATACGCGAAGCGACGACCTTCCTTTGTTTAACGAAAATAAATGTACGGCTGACTGCGTGTACGTGAAATACGAAACGAATTTATACTTGCTGGAATATTCTTTTGTGCTGAGAGTGAGAATTGTCGAGTTTTTCCGCACGACGCCTTTGAGGACTTTTATACTCTCGTTTGTTATATTTGATATCTTCTATGTATACATTTAAAATAGTTCGCTGAGATGTCAGAATGAATTCGAGGCATATTAAAAAGATGCAAACTGTTTTGCTTTTCTTCTTGTGATCGTTATTGTAAAAGTGGAGTATACCGTATTTCTTCGAGCTAAGGAGTGAAAATTTCGCGCACTCATTAGAAACAATGTGGGAAAAAGGCATTGTTATGATTTTTTAATATTAATCAAGGGTTCTTAAAGAAAAATTTAAAAATTAGAATTTGCACTGCAATTGTTGCGTAAATTCAATTTAAATTAATATATCAGGTACATTTAAGCACTTGGAAAGACCACGTGACCAATATTTTTGTGGAGAGGATAAGTTGAATTATTGCATATGCTGGTTCTAAAGTGTAACAATAACATTGCTACTTTTTGCAATAAAAATGGATTAGCCTGCTTCATTCACAATTGAATACATAATCCAATTTTGTCCACATCGAGAATACTGTACTTATTCTTAATAATAACTTAAAAACCTCTAAATTCAATTTCCATTCTCCACAGGCCCATTAATATAAACTCCTCCTCTATCTACAAAAGACACCTCTCCGACACCCACCACATCCACCACACACACACACGAAATAAGAAAAATCGGCACAACCAACAGCCTCCGAAAGTCGAAACAAATTATGCGCGTTAGCACATAGCCAAACTTCAACCAGTCGATATTCAGCAAGACACTTTAATAATAGCCCCCGCTCACGTCGACAAGCGCTTCCTCTTTTCTACGCCGCGTATATGCATCTTATTCGCGCTCGAACCGATAAATTATCAAGACCGAAAGTTGTTAAAGCCCTCGGCTACATCCACATCACGTTCGGCGTATCGTCGTTGTGCACAGCAGTAGTACAACTAAGCGTACTCTCTGACAAATGTCGAGCCATTAGCGCGTCCCCGGGCATTTAGTTTACAGAGAGGATATAGCGTCGGTATGCGAAATGAGCCGAGTTGAACGGAGAAAAATACCGACGATAAATAAAGGTAACAATTAAGCTTGGGGGTGGTAGGAAGAGATAAATTTTAACGAGAGGCCGAAAGACGCTCTAAATCGATGAGGTGTTTTTTTTTTTCAATTCAATTTATCGTCTCGCCGCTGCTGCACAGCTGGCTGTGTATAACGAGAGGAATTTGTTTATCTGCTATATATATACTTCGATGGAGAAATAAAGCGACGAAGCAATTCGCATAAGTGAGCAGATAAAACATTTTACAGCACACGTGCGCATACATACATCTGGCGATGCTTTTTTTATGGACTAGCGCACAATTCAGATGTCAAGAGCAAGCCGGTGTACGGCAAGACGAGAGAGTTGAAAGTGCCGAGTGGTGCCAAGAAGTAGGGCGCGAGAAGCCGAGAGAGAGAGAGAGAACCAAAGAGAAACAAACATAATAAGATACGTGGAGAAGTGTAAGGGAGGGAGAGAGAGAGTTGGAGCGTCTGGCCGAGGCTGAATAGAGTGCTCTCAGCAAATTGGAGCGCTCTGGCTTTTCTATTACCAGCTGCGAGCTCTCTTCTCTACTCCCACTTGGCTCCCTCTGCTTCTCGTCGCACAACAAACGCAAGTATCATCCTCCTTGGGCCGCTACTTCTTGTACAATCTATCAGAGATCATTCATATTCTCCGGCTCGGCGCACACTTCATAAGTAATTGCTCGATAATTCTGGAATTTTCCTCATTATGTTCCTCTTCGTGACTAGCCCTTTTTGGGCTGCATTAATTTATTGCTATTGCTAGTATGGCTGGCATCGAGACTTTATTGTATAGTGGGTTAATTATTCATCTTGAATTATACGCTTGAGAGCGTGCTTTAAGAGACAATTTAGAAATATATTATCTGTTGGATATGACGGAGAAACAGGACTGTGAATTTCTCCGATTATGGATTCTGATTTGAAACAAGGGATGTGTTGAGTAGAAGAAGCCCTGGTAAAAATTTTACGGACTTGAGCCAACCGTTAGTAAAAACTAAACATGAAAAATGCCGTATTGGCCAGTTGTTGGCCAACCGTTAGGGAGCATTTTTACCAGGGTGATAAAAATTTTTTTTAACATAGATTCGAAAAATGAAGTAAGTCCAAAAAGTTGACCCGAAGCTTGGGCTGAAAGCTAGCTCTTTTGAGCTTAAAGTAGCCGTGATAATAGAAACGTTAACGATTTCTTGGCTAATTTTTGGTTAGTTTCTTTATTAATAATCTAATATATTATAAGAAAATATGTCCTATTCAAAAGTATAGTTACAGATACTTTTAATAATAAATTTTGAATATCAATATTAACCGTAAAGACTTCCATCGACTGACAAAAAATGGTTAGCTTGGTAGAAAATTAAGCATAATTTGATCAGAATTTCTGGTCAGCATATGTTAAAATGGCGTTTATCTAGAAATTCCGGAAATACACTGAACAGAATTTTTGGTAATACCTTATTCTAAAATATTTTGAGCAGAAATATGCTCAATCTTCTACCAAGATTTTAGCCAGAAAAACCCAAGGAAATCACTTGTCACGTCCAAACCAAAAAATGATCACTACCTCACAGCAGTTCCTTTTTCCCGATATGAACTTGAACCATATTCTCCGAAGACCTACGAATAACACCATCGAGATATGAAGAAGCCGCCGTGCGGCATATGCGTCATTGTTCAGCTGGAGCGCAAAAGAGGCGTCGGCATCCGAAGCCTCGGAAAAATTCCCTTCGCGGAGACTAGCTACAGAGCCGAAGTATCTTATATGCGCGCGAGCAAGACGGGACGACGCAGATAGGATGAAGAGGATTTCCGATAACCCAACGGCGCAGCAGGGAGTTAAAGGGGAAGCTGTCACCGAAGACGCGAAAATGGAGGAAATTGATCTCCTTCAGATACGCGCGAATCATACGCTGGTACAAAGAGCGAGAAAAGTTAATTGTCTCGGTTTTCTCAAGGCTATTGTTGTCGCGCTTCTCATTGACTTCTTGTTCATAATTTATAGACATATAGATAGTTCTGTGGTCTAGGGTTGTGCCATCGCGACACGCTTCCCTGAGTGAATTTGCCAGATATTTGCTATCGAAGCAATCAAATATCAGAGGGTAAATAATATTTCGATTTGAGGTGGCCCGTAGACGTATGTGTGCATCGTTGCTTCGCTGTAGACAAGCTATTATCAATCAGCATGTACACAGCTCGTGAGCGGAACAGTTTAACACACGCAAGTAGTATCTTAAAGTGGAAGACGAATAGAAAATTTTAATTAAAGCTAATATAACATATTTAAAAAAAATACTGCTTGCAAGCATGGATGAAGAGTTAATTAAATTTGTAAAAAGTCAATTTTTCATTCATTTTTCTCTTGTTTCATCCCGACAAGAAAATTCGATCTGATGGCCGGAAAAAAATATGTTTTCCGCTGAAGCAGAAACGCGATATTTTTCATGTTCGGAATAATTGAAAGAAGCAAAAACAACTTCGGTCTGGTAAACGTATAAAGAAATAATAATAAAAATGGTAACATCCACGATCGCAGTTATTTCCTTATATTCAGCCGTAACCGTTAACAATTTCGAGTTGAAAATTCAACAAAATGAATTCAATCCTCTTTCAAGAATTTTCCTTGATAGCAAATTAACCATTTTATTAAATGTAAGCATTGAACCATTTTGGTCAAAATCAATATTAAATATGTTCCTAGGGGAAAAAATTTAATTTTTAACTATAAAATTAGCCAACGATTGGCCAATATATCGTTAACTTTTCTACCAGGAATTTCTCATTAGTATATACATAAAACTCAATCAAATGTTACCGAATCCGTATCAATGAAAAACCACAATTTTCAATAACTGATAACTAAATTTCCACGTGACTATTATATCGACCAAATAAATAAAACAATGAATCGATCACCTACACACACACACACACACACACACACACACACATGCACCGCAATCTTTTTAATATAGGCCACGAACAATATTCCGCGAAAGACAAACAGCGTGCGGTGAAGCGCTGGCATAAATGATTCGCAAAAACAACAAATAACCAAAGCCGGTATAGAGGAAGGGAGAAGGTCTGAGCGGAAATTCCCAGCGTCGTCTAATCGGAGTATTCAATGTTTGTCCAAAGCAACAGAGTTTACGTACAGCCAATACACAACATTCGCTAGCTCCCACACAAACATTTCAACGCTCTCATACCCACACACATATATGCATATGTAGCCGCCCCCCACACACACACAAATATATATACACAATATTCGCGGTACAGGCGCATATGCATCGAAGCTAAGCAAAACATTAGGCCCTTATCGCGAACAGTCTAGCCAGCCTACGCAGATTATGTGCACCTGTCGTGTATAATATATATTGTGTGTGTGTGTGTAAAATAAGCGTATATCTACATATAGGTAAAAATAAGGACTGCTTATAAATTCAATATATGCAAGAGTTAATGCATCAACTTATCGGAAATCTCGAGTAACTATCGGGCGAAATCCCAGCGTGCCAACGCCGAGGGTAAATAAGCCAGTACTACTTGTGGCGAACCCTTGTAAGAACGTGGTGCATTGCAAGGATAGGTATACATATATATACACACTCAGACGCTCAGAAATTTAGGCAGTATATATACACATGCGCTACTACTATATACTGTATATACGTATATATAAGCTATAGTGTGAGAAGCGGAAGGAGGGAGTCTCTCGGCGTCGGGAAAAGCAGCGAAATGGACTTACATACATGCATAGGCGTATATAAACTGAAATATACGACTCTCAGTGAAAATCCACCGCGGAAATCTGCTCGAATGCCGTCATAAATCTGCCCTCGATACATATATATGTATAAGCGTCTACACACGTATATATCCAGCGACGACACCACACACACACACACAACACACTACATATTTATGCGTTTTTAGAGCTATTTCACGTCAAATCTATAAGCGATTTTTTTTCGCGGTACACAATTTTATTTTCGGTTTACTCGTATTTCCGCGCTTCTACCCTAAAGCGTATATATCACGCGGTGTGCGTGAATCCATCATCCGCGACTGCATCTTGTATGCCCGGAGGAGAGATCGATGCTATACGTGTATCTCGTAATCTTCTGAGATCGAGCTTTTTTTCAATGTTTTTTTTTAATTTACGTTATTGCGCTAAACAATGAATTGGTTCGTTGTGAGGAGAAGATTTATGCATATGAGATAAGGATACAATAGTATATAATATATTGTGAAGTAGCTGCAAGAAGTGAACCTTGTTTTTTTAAAGGGTTAAAGCTTCGGATGAGTAACATTTATTTCTGTCTTTTGGCATTAAAATTTATGATCCCAAAAGTTTTGAATTATAATTTCTTATTATTTAGCATTTGATGGAGTGAAAGAAATATTTCAAAATAAATGATGTATAACTAATTTATTATATTAGTCATATATGGACAGATTATTACAATCGGAACAAATTGGACGTACCAACATAAATATATGCAGTAACTATAAGTTAATTACAAAGTCCGAACTATATCTACAGAAGATATGAACAATATTGTTAATCTCAATTAGCAGTACAACTTTATTAACCGTTAAAATTAAGAAAAAAATCTAAGGAAATTCTTTCATTTGAACAACAGTAAAGCAAAGGATAATTGCGGTAAGGTCGATTTCTCTTGCAAGAAGCGAACATCCACCTAGCGGCAAAGCTCGGAACTCCGTACATAAGAATTAAACTAAATTGTTATTAAAAAATCAACTCTCAAAAAGCTTCATTTCTCCAAAATTTCCACTCAGAAAACCAATTTAAATTTCTCAGCAAAATTTTCTTTTTATAAACCTAAAAAAATTCCATTTCCCCGCTCACTATTTTTCTACAAAGCTACGAAATAAACTTTTGCTATCACGCTCCGCATACTTCTTCACACCGAGGCTGCAACAGCAGTATAGCAGCAAGCATTGATAGAAAATAAAAATCGCCATGCAGTAGTGCAAAGAAAGAAATATATCGAGAGCGTCAGTCAGTTCGATAGCCGAAAAAATTACGAGACTGAATTTATTTCCTTCCTGCCAGAGAGCATAGCGCACCACACACGCACACACACACACACTCGACGTTTTAATTTTCCTCACCGCACGTCCACGACGACGACGACGACGAAATGCCAAAAGCCAAGCACCCGTACGTGCGCGTCAGGCCAGTATAGTCTCGTTGGCCTACGGCGACGTACGCGAAATTCATTTTCCACCGCCACTTTTCCGCTCGGCTGCGAAAAAGCAGTCCGTACGCAAAAATATATTTCATCCGAGAGAGAGAGAGAGAGAGAGAGAGAGAGAGAGAGAGAGAATCTCTCTACTGTAACGAGCAGAGAGAGCCAGATAGAGCGTACGCGTTTTATTCGTCGCCGAGCGCGAGAGAATAATTTTTCCTGTGCTTCTCTGCCTGCGGGACTATTTTTTCTAATTAGCCCGTCGGAATTTTAATTTTCGCATAATCAACCGCTCGTTTAATCAGTTTAATCGAGGACCGTTCTCCTTCTTTTTACTTTCGGACACTCATTATTATTTCGCTATACGATAATTGGATTACACAACGTGTGTTATTTTTCCCCTCCTTTTATATTCACCCAATGAATAATAATCAATCCTCTATCTGCGGAAAGTAAACCTACTGAAAGCCTCTCAATATTGACAACAGCTGTTTCGCCAGCTAATAATCACGGATCCCCTGCTTGAAATTCAACGGGCATTTCTGCAGCGCACAGCGATTTCACGAAAAAAAAGAAAGAAAAGAAAAAAGGAGCTAGAGAATGGCCGCAATTGTAGCTCTGTATATAAGCTCGGCCAAGTTAAATTTTCCCAACCTCTCGCGCCTTTTTCAGTTTCGCCGGCTAAGAAACCTTGAATAATTCAAACTCTCTTTTTCCGCGTTGTCTGGAATCCGCTATCTCTCGCCCTCTCGACTCTGGCAACTTTCGTATCACGAGAGAGAGAGAAAGAGAGAGAGAGAGAGAAGAAGAGCAAACGGGAGATGAATTTTTGCGGGGAGGCACTCGTTGCCTCTCTCTGCGCGAGAGTATAGTTTCGCGAGTGGGCAAAGTTAGCCGTGATCAAACGGATCTTTTTACCTTTCTGAGGCTAGTCTAGGATAAGGCATGACTTCGAGCGAGCTTGCGATGGAGATTATACGCTAGAGACGAGTTGATGTGATAAGTTTCTATTAACCCTGGCTGTGTCTTATCATTCCAAGCTTTTTTCACTCACGTGGAATATTATTGTTATAGTGGAGAATTAAATGTAATTTGTATTTTTTTTACAGTTCTTTGATCGAATTTTTCATCACTTTTGGTATAATTACTTTGAAATGTGTCTTGATGTGCTGAGATTATAAATTTAGTAGACATTTAAAAATTACTTTATTTGCATAGTGTAACTTTTATACTGAAAAAGAAACGTATGAAAAAGGTCAATATTTTACTCCAGGAAATGATGGAAAAGTTGCACTTCAGCGAAAAAGCCTTCCGCCTCACATTTCGTGGAATAACTTATTTTGTTCATGGATGAAAAAATTCCTTAGCTTATTCAAATATTTCCAAATGAATTTCGCGTACAGAGAAAATTGTAGAGTTCAAAAAAATAGTATACTCTTTCCAGGAAAAATATTTAAAAATGTTCCTAATCAGTCAACAAATATGCATCTATATACTACTTGCACACGACGCCTATCAGTTCAGCTGATGTGCGCAGAGATTATTATTACAATTATATATCCCAGCGCATATTGCGGCCGACGTTTAAGATTAGGTATATGCCAAGCTTTCGAGTCTTATCAGCTTTCCAGCAGTAGAGAGACTCTCACAGGCATCTCTTTCAGTGTTTGCCATTCATAGAACGAAGCAGTCGCGTGTAACCGCTCAAATCCACAATATCAAGCGCCTCTGTCTCTTATATATACGTATATGTGTATAAAGACGAGCGACTGCCGACGATATTAATACAATACGTGCGGAGTAGTGTTGGCTGATGCGAGGGAGTATATAAGAGAGAAGAGTGTATGGAAATATATATATATATATATAGTAGAGTCGCGACTGCAACGTTTCAAACACGAAAACCACAAGCGCGCGAGAGGTATCTTAAGCTAAGAGTGTAGACGTGTTCGTGACAGTGGAATGGTTGACTCGTAATTATTGTGGGAATGAATAATTGGGATTAAGAGACAAAAGGGATTTGTTCGAATTCAACTCTGGGGTATACTTTCAGTCTACTGTCATTTGTTTAATTTTGGAATGTTCTCTCCTTTTGTTATCAGAAAATTGAATGCCATAGATTAATTAAATCTGGAAAATTAATGCATTATTAATACAGTAGGGGGTGAATTTTCGATGCTTTTGTCGTTACTGACATTTAGAACTGAAATGAAATAATATTTACGATAAATAATAAAAGTCAGTAAATTAAATTATCACATCAAACATCACCCAACAAGCGATTTAACCATAAAAAATTCAAAAATGACAAAATAACAACCACCATTCATCCTCTAAAATTTGAATAAACCAACCATTAGCCCAAGACACTTCAATCGAAATAAGGATCATTAAAACGAAATCAGTAAATCCCCCTTCAGATATATAAAGCGTCATATCTCTCGAATTCCATCAGAGAAATCGTCGTCGTCGTGGTGGCTCTCAGGCGCGAGTAACCGAGAGAAACATAACAAGGGTTCGCCGACGCGTGTATACCATCGTCGTCGTAATAGACGTGAGAGACCGGCGACGGGATATCGCTCAGAGGGCGTGGAAGATGGATGATGTTGTTCGCGAGCGAGACGCGGCGACGGCTGGCCCGTCATTCGCGCCTGCCTGGGCTTGCCGTACATCGACGGGAGCAATTAGCCTGACGGAACTATTCTCATGCGTGTGACACGTTTTATATGCGTGAATTTTTTTGCTTTTTTTAAAGGATAAATAGTCTGCGATTATCGTTAACAAAATTTTCAAACAAACAGTTGGAAATTATATTGTGCAATAAAATTAAGATCTTTAAGTATTTATGATAAGGTTGTATTAGAACGTAGTAAGTAGAAAATTCCCCAAATTCTGGACAGAATTTCTGGTCAAACTTTTTAAAAGTAAGGTAATTTTAGAAATTTTGTTGAGTGTATTTCCAGAATGTTTAGATAAACGTCATGACTTAACATTTGTTGGACAGAAATTCTGGCCAGAATCTGGTGAGTTTTCTACCAAGGGTCCGCTTTATGTTAATGTAAATTTGTAGTAAAATTTGTATTAAAGATTTATTGTGTTGTAACGGCAAAATTTACCATATTATATTTTGAATGTATCCCTGGTAGAATGAACCTAAGAACTGGCTAGTTACTAGCCAGTTATTGGGTTTCAATCTAGTTTCTACCTAGTAACTGGCAGTTCTTAGGTTCATTTCTACCAGTATACTTATAAATAGTATATGTATCTGTAAAATTGGACTTTTATAATAATAAGTAACGACATTATAATTCTGGATACCCTAATAATATCTTTAAACGATTTAATTTTGATATATAACGACGATTCTTGAATGACAACCAGTTGGTCAAAGAACAAAAATAAAAGTTTTCCTTGTCAAAACATCCTCTGTCTAAATAAGAAAATTTACTATAAAACTCGCTCGGCAATTAATACAACATCTTCTCTATGGCAATAATGCGCATGAGGTGAGTTTATGGCGCCATTCACGCTCCAGCACCGGAACGATAAATGAACATTTTTTTTATCTATAAAAACACAGGCACGAAAAGGTCAAACGCGAGAAAAGGAAAAAGCTGAGCTAAAGAAACCGAAGACAGCAAGAAAAATACACGGAAAATAAACTTACGGGAAAGTAAAAAGACTAAGCAAACAAGAGCAAAAGAAAGTTGAAGGGCAAGAAAAATATAAAAAAAAAGGTAAAGTAGTAGATAGCAAAGACACAGGCTTAAGTTCGCTCAAGTGAATGTCGCGTCAGCCTCTACCTTGTTTCTAACAAAGTAACCTTGGGTTTACATTATATTGTAGCAAAATAATGATCGTAATTTTATAAAACATAATTCATTATATATTCTTAAAAGTTACGAATATTATAACTTGTATTTATGGAAATGATTTTTCATGATACGTGCATGAAAAAGACCACTTTTCATGCATGTAAAATGAATAGAAAATCGAGTTTTTCTCACTCTGAAGAGTGGGGAAAAAGTTTTTATTATCACTTGTTATTGGGTAAGAATTTTAAAACCACCATGATTTCGAGGAATCAATTTATGATTCCAAGATGCACGTATTCATTATTTTTAATTCAGAGGGCACTTAAGTAGATTGCAAATAAACCGGTTTGAAGGTTTAGTCCACAAGCTCTTTTTCATAGAAATTTTACCTCATTAATGCATTTTCTCGAAAACTTTAAAAAACTTGATTGGCAATTATATATTTTACGCTCTTCCTAATTGCTATATATATCATCAAAATATCATATCTATACCGCATTTCAGTATATGAAATCAGAACCGTACGTATAAAATGCTTTATAACCACTTAAACAAGGAATAATAATGAATACTAAATCCAACTAAATTTGAGCGTCAGGCGCGTATCACACTATCGTATACGTATTTTACTGATGCTTTTGAATATATAAACACTTGCGCGTAGAACAATAAAAGTTTGACCAAACAATTCTCGATATTATACACCATCATCCACTTGTTTAATTGAATGGCACATTAAATTATCGTTTCTGTAATCCACGAACTGTTACAAAATGAAGACTAATAGACGGACGATATGGGCGCATGAGTAATTTAGACATATTGCAGCGAGCTATATTATATATGTGAATAATGGTATTTGCCGAAAGTAACTTGTCGAACCGGCCTATACGCTAATGAATATTGATATACGATGCTCGTGTTACAGCCAAATCAATACAGATATAATATACATCTGACAGTGTATATTAATCATTTCAAAAGCGCGCGAAAAACTTAACAATTCAAAAATCGTTCGTATAAAAAAGAACAATAACGAATCTATATACCCCCCATCGCATTTAATTATTATTTTTCAACGTAGTGCAGGAGAGAAAAAAAGCACAATGTCTTCGTTAGTTCCCGCCGGCGAAAATATTGTTCTGCACGATGACAATCGAAAGCCTCGACTACTGCCACCTGTAACGAGAAAAGTCAACGCTCAAAAAAGCGAATCCCTAGGGTCGACCCCCTGGCTACAATAACGAGTTCGCGAAACGATTTTTGGCGCGCGAGTATCGACGTTTGTGGCGTCCTAGTAGCGCGCAAATCAAATGTCGTTATACCGACGACGCGACAGGAAAATCTGACGCGCTAACGAGGCTCTGCTGCATTTTTTTCGCCCGCAGTCTTTCCTTCTTTTTTCTATACGCTCACGCGCTTTTACGTCATCTACACATGTATATATGTATATATATATATGTATATATATAGAAGCGCTAACAGCTGTCAGTTTGAAATTTCGTTTGCGGTTCGTGCGTTTAGCGGCAAAGAGCGACGTACACAGCCGTGTCGTGATTGACGTTTTTTATATACGCGTATAGGTATATATAGTCGTTTCTCGATTTCATTTTTGTGTATAACGATGCAAGCGCTGAATGATTTCCCCCGAGCTCAACGAGAGTGCACTTCATGCTTCATTTTGCTGATTGCGTTGCGTGCTCGAAATCGCGTTTCCGTTTTCGCTTACTTTATTGCTTCTTCCCTCTCTGTTTTAGTTAATGAGATTGCAAACGCAGATATTCTGATTTTAAGGGGGTCTCAAAGAGTCAATTAAAAATTCAAATTTCAACAACTTATTTGATTATAAAAAATAATAATAACCGAATTACTATAAACCACGATATACATGCTCTCCGTTATGTAATTAAGTAATTATCTATCATTTTACAAAGTTTGAAATGTCATATTTAAATTTCTCGCCGAATGCCATTTGAATAATGTCTCAAAATCATATGTCATTCAGCGAGATATTAATGTATAAACTTGAGCCTTTTGAAAAATGATAGGTAATTACATATGACAGAGGGCATAACTATACGTGACTCATCGTAATTTGGTTTTTATTATTTATTTTCAAATTAATTGCTTTTTCGTCTGCAATATTGTGGCGCGAAATTTGAATTGGTTTCGTACAGGCGCTCATATCTATCTATCTATATATGTAAAAATACCTGAATATTAAGAAAAGAAAGAATATTATCTTATCTATATTAACTGACAATGAAACGTTCTTGACAGAATTATACCGATCGGTAACAAAAAACAAAATATAGTTCACATCGATCGAGTAATAATTTTGCAAAAGTTTACAACGAAAAATTGTTTATAAGATATTATAAACTGTAGATAATAAAATCTTTCGTTGCCCACATGGTATACTTCAATTCTCGCGCTCGCCATATGGGCGCGAGCATTTGCCAACTTAACCGTTAGAGGGACGCAGTGTTTCCTGTTTCTTTTCATCCGCGCTACACGTCAGGTACGCTGCGTGATTCGGGTAACGTCGCTATTTTTATAAAAAAATGACATTATTTAAGTGAACAATAGGAAAAATATTTTTGAAAATCGTAAAAGTGACCTTCGCTCTGTAGTTCTTTCGAGTTTCTATTGTTGATTTTTGTTTTTTAACACTGATTATAATGGATTACAAACCGGATATCTCGTGTGGTCTACGGACACTTGGCAGCAGAATTGTATTGATACATTGGCGAAACATAAATTTTCTGTGTTAAAATCGTTTTGTTTATTCAATTAACTCTGTGGACACTGTTCTATGCGTTTTTGCGTGTGATTGTTAATGTTTTAAATTTGTAGTTCACTGACCGACGAGAAGTCCGGTTCCTAACCTGTTTTGTATACATAACCCCTAAAATTTGTTGATCGAACTTTGTATTAAGATCATTTAAATTAAAACAACGTCTTAGTTCAGTTAAGAAGGACAACTGATCATTGTTTAAATATTTTTTTAGAAACCGACATGGCGGACAAAGGTGAGGTTAAGGAAAAGCCAAAGGCTACCACCAAGAAGCCAAAAGAGAAGCCAGCGGAGCCTATCCCCTTGAAGAAAAGGCCTTTCAAGAGACATGGTCGTCTTTATGCTAAGGCTATCTTCACTGGTTACAAGAGAGGTCTGCGTAACCAACATGAACACACAGCTCTTCTGAAAATTGACGGAGCCAGGGGAAAGAGCGACTCCGATTTCTACATCGGAAAGCGTTGTGTCTATGTGTACAAGGTTTGTACAAAGTCTTATTATTCATTGATAATTTATGTGCAAACTTTCTTTCAATTCTTTCTTGAGATTTGGCTGTTTAAGTTTTATAACTATAAAGTGTATTGAAACAGTTGACATACAATTTCAAACAACAATATTAAACTCTGCAATTAACCATTAATGTTTATGACAAAGAATTATAATCTTTTTAGTTTGAAAAAGAAGTGTTATAATAAAGATTTTTGGGTTAGTGATGGGAATGGGATAATGACGCATAAGATTTATCTTAGCATTATGAGAGCTCAGTTATAATCTTAAAAAGACCATTTTTGGAAATAAAATATGCTTTTTTCATGTGACACAGTCCCATTCCATAAGGTAGTTGTTTTCATAGTGTAGTTCTAGAGGAGATACGTTCTAAATTATAGTTTGATCTATTTCTGTAATTTTACTTTCAAACTTACAAAATCTAAGATATAAGACATTAAAGAATATTCTTTGTCATATGAATTGTTATGTAAATGAATAGGTATGCAGATCTAAAATACTTATTGTTAATTTAATTTTTTAGGCCAAGAATAAGACTCCAGTTCCCGGAAAGACCACAAAGAAGACGAAAGTCAGGGCTATCTGGGGAAAGGTCACACGTCCACATGGTACCAGTGGATCTGTGCGCGCCAAGTTCAAGAGGAATTTACCTGCTAAAGCCATGGGTCACCGTATCAGGATTGTAAGTATTATTTTCAGTTCACCAACTTTAACTTTATTCAATCTAAAGTATGTCACTAAAAAATAATACACTGAATACTCAATTGAATACAATCAAGTATTGTATTTTTGCTTCCAACAAAGACTAATAGTGCATTTAAAAAATTATCTTTCTGAAATTGTGATTCATAGAATCCTTAAGTAGTCTAGACACTAAACTTGTAACATCATTTAAGTTGTATCTATAAGTTATTAGTGTTTAGAAAAATCTGAAATGCGTTAGTCTATGTTGCAGAGCAGTGATATAAGATAAGCTATAAAATTGAACAATACAATTAGAATATGAAAACTACAAATTTTATATATCTACTAAATGACAATGTCAATATCATTACTAATTACAATTAATTTTTTTGTTGCAGATGCTGTACCCAAGCAGAGTTTAAATTTATGTAAAATATTAATAA
Organism: Cecidostiba fungosa; assembly: GCA_900474305.1. Classification (NCBI taxonomy): domain Eukaryota; kingdom Metazoa; phylum Arthropoda; class Insecta; order Hymenoptera; family Pteromalidae; genus Cecidostiba; species Cecidostiba fungosa. The sequence continues at coordinate 29,688 of UCOJ01001016.1, read as the reverse complement.
ATAAAAAAAAACACCTTTTGGTACCAATTTCTATGTTTTGTTATTTAACCCAATATTATAATTATTTCTTCTATAAAATCTACTATTGAAATATACACCTACTAAACTTACAGTTAAAGTATGCACCTAGAAATTTATTAATTAAATTCAAACATTTCTATCTTGTCAGAAACCTAAATTTAAAACAAATTTAAGTTTTGATAAAATATTACACATGGCATATGTTACTACTGACTTATCAACTAAAGATAAAGCAACGACCTTTTCACAGCATCGTCATCGATTGGCGTTGTGAATGTGGGGGAAGCCATTTTCCTACAGGGCATATATCTATATATATGTATACATATATACACCCTCACACTAACGACGCGAATGTCAAAGCCGTCAAAGGTTTTCTGTCATTTGTCGTTAGTCGTGCTGCGATACCTGTGATCTACTGATCTCCGCTTATTATTTTATTTATTATATTCATTCCTAAATTTGTATAATGTTTAAGTTAATCTATTTATCGCGGTAACACAAACGAGTGTATTTTAATAAGAGAGTGTGGTTATGGAAAGAATATATGAAAAAGTGCCAAAAGTGTAACTGAAACAATGTTTGCCTGCTTCAGAAATTGCTTTGATAATTTCGGGCTAGTTACAGCTCAACATGAGCCCCAAAAAGAAGAAAATTGCATTTGTCTCGACACAAATAATATGGGTAATTTTTCAACAATTGTTTAATGATCAGATATTTCATTTGTGCTTTTTAAGGAAAAATTACTTAATTCAATATCATTGATTTTCTGCTTAGTTGATACAATGATAAGCTTACAAGAATAACACTTCCTTTCATTTTTTAGGGCAAGAAGTCGTAGTAGTAAAAAATTGTGGAAGAGTATGTGGTCGGGGAGCAGTATTAGGAAATGCTCCATTAGTACAAAGCAAAAGTTATTTTGAAGTGAAAATACAACAGGAAGGAATATGGGGAGTAGGCATTGCAACAAGGTCTACAAATCTCGATACAAGCGTAGGTGGAATGGACACTGAAAGCTGGGCTTTGAATTCCGATGGAGTAATAAGACACAATAAGGAAGAGTTGCATAAAGTTCAAAATTTGGCTCAGGAAGGAGATATAGTTGTAAGATACAAAACATTGTTGAGGAAAAATCATAGTGAAACTGTTTATCTCATGGATTTTGTATTGGTTTTTAGGGTATTTCTTATGATCACGTAGAACTGAACTTTTATTTAAATGGAAAATCACTGGAAGCCCCTATTATGGGCATCAAAGGAACAACCTATCCTGTACTTTATGGTAAATCACTGCTAGCATTTATCAATGTATGTATATGTTGTTTGAATTGAAAAATGATTAATATTCAAATTAAAATTGTTTCAGTGGACGATGGTGCAATTTTAGACTTTATTTTAGAAAATTTTGCTCACAGCCCACCAATGGGTTTTGAAAAAATTATGCTGGAGCAATCTTTGCTCTAGAAAACCAATGCATTTTCTCTACACAACTACATTCCTTCCGATCATCCATCCACATGTGTACATTCGAGCAGTGTGATTATTAATCTTCATTTTGTTTACATCTAAAGCATAATCAATACCATAGGAATGAATTAATGATTGAATCATTAAAAATGTACTAACATATGCATTTTTTTCAAAGTTCCTTCACCCTTGGTATTGCTGCATGCTAATGTCTTCTCGCAACGAACAAATTTTAATTGTCAAAGAGTGAATAAACACAGTGTGTGAATATATCAATTTAAGTGTATGCAGTACATTGTAATATAACAAAAAATACTGTTGATACAGAAAAATATTTATCGATATATAATATACAATTCTATTTAATATGTTGATTTTGTATACAAAGATTATTTTCACCACAATATGAAGGAGAAAAAATTGGAAGAGCATTTCAAAATCAAAACACTTGAGAATTCTCAGGATTTATTAAAAGGTTCACATAATCAAACAGCTTTTTATCAAGCTGCCATGTATTACAATAACTATATATTTTCTTATTTTTATAATAGTAGTATACTGAAATCTTAAATATAATTATACGTGTATACAATTCATATACGATTTTTTTATATCCATTAGTTCAGTAATACTTAGATCTATTCGATACATTATTTACACTCGCATAAACAATATATAAAAGGCTTAGACCTTTTTGTTCACTTCATTAGGCATATGTCATGGGTTCGTTGACCATTCATCTCAAATTTGACTTTCTTATTATTATACATTCCCTAATGGACAGATAACTATTCTAAACAAGTGCAACACCCTGTTAATAACACAATTTTACATAATGTGTAATTAACAATTCCAATGATTATAACAAATAATTTTAGTAAGTATAATTTTCAGCAACTGGATCAAAAAAGTGGGTTGCATACATCCTCAGTCTGCCATTAGTTTTGCCAATAAACCTTTATTAAGTGTTATTTAAATACTAGCTTTCAAATGTTGCTTTTTCGTGAATCTTGGATTCACTTATGGCACTGTTATGGTATTTTGAAACCTGCTCAAATCAGATGTGCAATAGTTTTTGTTTACCTTTTCAGTAAATAAATTTCTCAATCTTAAATAAATTTCAAAAAACAATTTTTAACTTGTTTGCCACAGTTTCTGGCAAAGTTATTTGTACAATATACAGAGAATATAAATTTTGCAGAAAAAAATTTTAGCAAACAAAATAAGTAGATTGATTAGATTGTAAACTTTTAAAAAGCCTATATAAAAGTAATGTCTTTGGTCCTTAATATTATCAATATTTTCCAAAAAACAGTAAAACATTGTTAAAAAAGAAGAAAAAATTATGTATGGTATATTTTAGTTCAAGATCTCTTTTCAGAAGTAACTTATATGCAATTAAAATAATTGATATACCACATAATGGCATACCAGTCATTGCTACTGTGTACTTACTACTACTAGAATGCGTAACAAGATTTCAAACTCAAAAGTTTGTTCAAAATACCATAAAATTGTTAAAATTGTTCAAAACAACATGATTAGATAAACTTACTTAAACCAACTCTACGATATAACTACAAAATATGTCAACATTTTTTTGCAATTTTTCGACAACTCAAACCAGAAAGATCGCACTTGATAAAAATTTCATCGGTATTTAAAAGATATTTGCTTTATGTTACAGTTAGGTTTATTATAATATTCCAATTGTATGAAATAACTACTCTGGTAACCTATAGTCTTATTGCACGTATCAACGTTCATTGTTGAGTATTAGTTATTATCCTATGTGATAGTACAACTTTCTTATTTTTTGCTTACATAAACTTTAGGCTGTTTCGAGCGCGAGATTTCTTTTAAAATACATTGATCGTTCAGCAAATAAATCGCAAACATTTGTAAAATTTGTACAGTGGTAAAGCAACATTTATAAAAAAATATCGGGATAGAAATATTTTAAATCTTATCAAAGCATCTTTACAAGTAACTCTTGATTAAAAATCATTCTATACCACCATGCTTTTGCCGTTAAGAACTGTTTGTTTTATAATCAATCGGGATCCTAATAAATCAGATAAATGGTGAAGTTAATTTAAATTGTAACAGAATCTCCATTTAAACAATTGAAGTTTTGATTTGTTACCATCTTAGTAACGCATAACATGATTGATTAGAAACTACACATCTGTATATATTGAAGATATTATATACAAAATCAATAATAGATTTCAACATTTCTTATGGAAAAAAAATCAAATATTAATATCCAATAATTAAAACTACTGGTAAACGTTAATGTGCACAATAATGTTCACTGTTCTGAGATCCTTGTATGGCCCTATCATCAATAAACTTAATAAGATCGACTGTGTTTATGACCCATAACAATTCATAGCATACACACAGAGGGCAATATCAAAACTTCTTTGATTTTGCGTATAAAAAAGATTTTTGTATCATAAGAACAAGCTGTAATTAAATACAAATTCGTATTTAAAATTTTTCTGGAAGAGCATAATTAATTGAGAAATCGTCCATCAAGACATAATAATGTGTATGTACATTGATACTGAGTCATATTCGCTGTTTGCCTCTTGTTTACTGCCTTTCTTTACAGTTAGACCTTTGGAAATAAAGTACTTTAAAGTAGTTTGTATATCACAATTTTTCCACTTCTCGAGCTCTTATTCGCACTATCACACATATATCATTAAAATATGAATAAACATGAAAGTTATATTTTATTTTCAATTTAAACTTTTTCATTAACTAATTTAATTAGAGAAAATTTACAACTACAATAGCAATTTAGTTTTGATCTAATTTTAAGATTAGGAATAAATTAATGGCACAACTATGTACTAAATGTAATGGCAGTTTTTTTGTATGGATATTTAAATGTAAATGAATGTACAACAAAACATGTATGAAAATTTGTTCTTGTAGTCGAATCGTTAAAAATTATGGTAAAATAGTTGAAAACGTGCAGAGCTTGATATTGACTTTTCAAAATATATTAATAGATTTCAATTCAAAGTCATTAATGGTATTAAGCAACTGTGTAAAAACAAAACATATGTGCGTACAAGTGGAAGAACTTTGATGAAAAGATGTTCTAAAATTAAAACAATGACAATCGCACGTGAGATACTTTCTTATAAGATCAAACGCTGTTTCCTGTAAAACAGCTGTGAAATAAGTATCGAAGATTGAGCCTATGTTTTTACGGTTTTTCTTTGGTCTCGTCCAAAAAAGCTTCTATAAAACTTTTGGTGAGTTCAACTATGTGCAGCATTGATGAAAATTTCCTATTCGCGTGGAATCGTTAAAAAAAATTAGTTTCTTCTGTTAAATTTACCACGCAAGCAAAAAATGTTTCACAGTACTGCTTTATGCAGGTGAACGGGCAAATTTACAAATGTAAAGTAATTTGTAACACTCTACGTAAATAAAATGCATGATATCCTGTTGCACTTGGCAAAGGACAAACTTTCATTTTTGTGCTGACCTCTCTGTGCATGACACAAAGCGTCTAGTCAATGTCTGTTGTATCTTCTATCACTGAGTCCCAGTTAAATTCAGTCACACTTTGCCTTGATGGCAACTCACCGAGGTGCTGGAATCGTTGAACAAAGTAGGGGTCACGATCTCTGAGATGTCGAAATCTTTGTAACGCAAGATTCGTCGCGAATTCGTATAGTTCAAGATCCAGTTTGTTAAGCCTTCTAACAGCATCCAATTGTTGAGGAGTAAGAGTTGCCATAGTCGCAGCGCTTAGCGTTGCGTTGTGTTGTTCGAAAGCAACGGCAAATCTCATTCCGAACGTTTCCTCGAAAGAATATTGTCCTACCTGGTGATAATTATTGCATTATTCAATCAGCTGTTAATAGTTAATATAGGCAAGCAGTGCACTTTGGAACGATGAATTCTTGTTTAATGCAGGATAAGGATATGTGAAAAAGCAAATGAGTCCTCCGTAATCTTCAAAAATAATGTCAGAAAATCTTCTTTGAATTTCTTGAAACACTGTTTGATTTTAAATGCTGATATTTATTGTGGTCAAATAATCATATCCACAATTCGTTTACAAAACGTTGACAAGTAGTCTTCTGTCAACTTTTTTAAATCAAAAGCTGATTAAAATAACTTAATTTAAAAAAAAATACTGTAAGATGTCTTTCAAATCCTTTCTTGCATTGAATGAAACTGCTTGGTTCGAATGTGAGCATAGGGTTAACATGAAGCAGCTGTGCAGTTCATTTTAAGATAAATATACAAAGAGGGAGAAAGAGAGTTGAAGCAAGAAAAACAAAACTGTGGTATACATAAGACATCTGGGGTTCACGTAAATATTTGCATTAAAGCATCTTGAAAGATGCCTTTGAATATTGATGATGTTTATGATTACAATAAACATAAGGATGTATATTTAAAAAATAAATGAGCTATTGGATTTTTAATATTTTATGATTGACATGCATAGAAATGATTAATAATTAAAATTTACCTTTTGATACTCCGTAAGCATGAAAAATGGCATGTACTTCAGATTTCTCTTTGCACTAGCTAACATAAGTCGATCTCGTTCTATACTACTAAGTGATGAGTTGTAGCAACCAACGAGAGATAGATCTGCCAACATTCTAGTCTGTCTATTGCTTGCTAAATTATGTGGACAGGCCATAAACTGCAAAAAACGATGCAAATTATCTGTAGCTGCAATATTTCAAATAGTCAAATCAAAGTGAACGTTTTAACTACCTGTTCTAAAGTTACTCCCTTCCAATTAGGTCCTGGATAGCACTGAGGTATGTTAGCTTGAGCACCTCCGCACCAGTGTCGAGCACCTTTCCAAGTAGCTCCTCTTTGAACGTGTCTAAACTCGGATAGATATCTCGCCACAGGATTTCGAATTATTGTTATGTAAAAATATCTTCTTTTAACGTTGTCTCCTTCAATTTTGTTCAATTCAGAATCAACGCAACTCGTTAATTCTGTCCAATCTGCATGCAGTCCGCACTTCCACCCAGTGGAATATCTTGAGAACAACCAGTTTTCATTTCGATTTGGACGGAAGCAAAAGCAACGTTTGCGTCGCCTTTGACAAGAGCATGGCCTTTGCAGATCAAGATCACGAACTAAGTGTTTACCAAACAAAGTGCCTCCTGCAATAGGAATAGTTGCATAAGATGATTGTTATACTGAGAAAATTGGCTCGAGTACGTTATTATCAAATTGACAATTTCATTGATAACGTAACGATGATAAATAATGCCAATTGGAATAATAACCAATTTGAATAATGGAATTAAATAACAATAAAAATTCCTTAATGCAAAGAATAATGTACAAAGTACGGGAAGTTGCAATTTTTATGCAAATTAGCCGCACAGACTTGTGTTGAATAATGCAAAGGATTGTATTGAGATGTTATTAAAGAAATTGAATTTCTTACCAGTCTTTTGAATGTGCAGGAACACCATGACATCGTGAGCATTGATATCAAACTGAAAGGTGTCGTTTAAAAAGATATCGTCGTAGCCCAGACTTCCTTGAATGCTCTGCAGCTTGAACGCAGGATGTACTGGCAAAAAATTAGTTTTTTCTAGTTCAAGTGAATTAGATCCTAGGCCAAGGGTGTTACCTACAACCAAAAGCACACGCACACTCGTTCATGCAAAACAGCACATTTTCAATAAACAAGCAGTTAGAGCATATAAAGTTTCTCGCATGCCTATATAAGTTTTAAACGCGCGATTACAAGCATCACATACGAGTATACAAGAGCGCAATCTCTAAAAAAATCCCGGCAGCCAAGAGATTCCGCGATTCTCGGCTAAACAAACACACACACACACAAACAGAGTGTGTAACACAATCGTGCTGCTCGGATTATTATTACGCAGCGAAACGCATCTCGATTAAAAAAAGAAGAAAAAGCAAATTCCAGCAGCGTCGAACGGAAATAGCCGTGAAAAATAAGCAGCAGTAAAGTATAATGTCTCACCCGAGAGAAGAGGTTCGGAGAGTCTAGTTGTCTCCTTAGGATCTCGGCTGCTAAGCGCACAGACGTGGTCAGGGCAGAAATAGCCAAGGTAAAGCATACCAGCTAAGGCTAATAGCAGGCAGATACCGACTATCCCCCGTAACCTCGAGCGCCTTGTCGTCCTCGAGTCCGTCATCGTCGTCGTCGTTGTCGTATCCTCCAACAACAGGATCGACAGGTCACTGTCGGCAGCCGACGTCGTCCCGTCCGGAGCTCGTTTGCTCATCTTTCTCCATATCACTCACGACTCAGCTTTAGACCGATTTCACGACCTTCGCCGAGATGCAACTTTTCTAAGCACGATGATAAGATTTTGCACTGGGATGCTGCTGCTCGCTCCGCGCCATCGGCCATGACAGTGTGTATGTGTATATATGTGTATATGACTGGCGCCAACTCGCGCGCAGACTTCTGCCTCCCTGCCTGCCTGCTTGCTCGCGAGCGACTGAGAGGACTCGAGTCGGGAGAAGACTGAGAGACCCGAGTCGTGCCCTCTCTCTCTTATTTCGCGATGTAAGCGCCCCTACTACGCTGATGCACACGTTTTGCGATGCACAACCCTTTGCTGAAGTTTATCCTCGCGGAAATCGGGATTTATTTTCGTTATACTTACTTACTCGCGGAATATATGTATACCTATATAAGTATGTAAGGGAGAATTGGAGGACTGTTCTGAGGCTTCTGTACAAAGGTTAGTTCGGTATTATTAAATAACATATAATATAAATTGTATAATATTATAAGCGACGTTAGAAAAACGGTTTCTCGCTCTTTTTTTTTTATTCTTTGTGTCCCGGCGCGAAGAAAGAAAGATATCTCTCCCATGAAAAATTACCCCGAAGCAATAAAACAAAACTATCAGCTATCAATCAAAGTGTCTTTATCGTCAAAACGATAATCCCATCATACAAAACAGTATTTTAGAGCCAATAAAAACGTACAGATCCGTATACGTAACGTTACGAAACTTTCCGGTTTCGAAGCCACACGCGGTGTCCCCAACATAATGTTAATTCACCAATAAAGCGAATCGTTTGATAAAAGCGAAACGCGAGTCTCTCCTATAATATACATTTGAACTGCATAACAAAAGCGTAAAACGGTCGACTTAGTGTGTAGTATAGTCTCTCTTTTATATATTTCTCTGTCTGTCGTCGAGGCCTATACAGTTTCTGCTCCCCTCCCGGCTGGCACGTACTTTGCTTATTGAGTACAGTGCCTGCTGTTGTTGTGTTTCAAGTGTGTACACTTATATCCTCTTTCTCTCCCTCGTGCTCTCGTCGCCGCCGCCCCTGTATATATGTATATATAGGGCTTTTTTAGCGCGCGGTCGCGAAACGAAAGAAGACGCGAAAACAGAAATCGTACAACTTGAAACGCTGATGCTCGTGATGGTGTTGTAATAATCCGTAGGGAAAACGTACTACATGTGTTGGGTATATTCTGGGGATGAAAGGAAAGGGCCCGACACATTGCGACAAGATGCAGCGCGGAAGGAAACGAAAATCTGGAAACCAGACGTCGGATGTTTATGACACGGCTCATTTCCCGCAGAGAACGTACTATATTGTATATATCATGTGTATGGGTGAGCCTCCTACGAGCTCTCTTATATATGACCTGGAGCTTATTTGTAAAATCTCAAGGCTTCGCCGCGGCGTGTTTCTACCGTTATGCACGCCATCAGGCTGCAACTATGCAAATGTGTGCGCATATGAAAGTTAAAAATTTTGAAATTATTGCACACGGCGGCGTAGGATGATTGCTGGATAATTTTATGTTTAGAATCCGGTATCGCTGAAGCATTTTCTATTTTTAGCTCATCTTGTTGATTCATTTTTCGCGTTTGTTTGTTTGTTTTTTTTTTGTGATGTAGTACCTACACTTTTTTTTTAGACGATTATTATTAGGCTTTAGAATGACTAAGGATTAAAAAAATTTCAATATAGAAAAAACTTCGATCATCGTCATTCCTTAATTTTTTAAGTTCATGCGTAAGATAATTATTTTTAAGAAACGATGGTATATAATAAGCGTAAGATAAAATAAAAACTTGCATTACGAAACGCAAAATTTTAATGTGTTTCAAACGATTTTATCATTTGCATAGGTATTTTAGTGGTATAGAAAGAAAAGAAAGAATAAATAATAATGTTATTGCTTTCGTGTTCGTCTCTGTATTTAAATTTTCCCACCCACTACTATAATTTCGATTATCGATTCTCGCCTAGCTTCAGATGTCTTGTTGTGCGTCATACTTCACAATTGTTACGCATAATACCAGCAGAATCTATCAAATATTCTCAAATTTGTACATAAAATGTGATTGATAAGTGTTAATTGTTACTATAAAATCGTGTATTTTAGAAAAATTGTTGATTTTTAATTGTTTTTAACCTGTTATATAAAGAATAGAGCATAGTCTTTTCATCTTCAAGTTTAAAAACAGTAATCGTTATAAACTACGAAGTTTTCTATTTGATTTTTGTTATACGTTGTACTTGGAAAACTTTGAAGATGAGGTGAGTATTGTATAAAATATGTACGCTTTATTTATATAAATCAATATATTGAAAGAAATTGTTCCGACATAACCAACAATATGGATTGAAAAATTTCACTACTTAATATTTGGCTTAGTGGATATTTTGGAATAAACTAGTTTTAATTTCACTTTTCAGTTTAACAGTTGAAGAAATTTTGGAAAATAGAATTTACGAATTAGAAAAGAAGATCTATGGATTGGAAAAGAAACCCAATGCCGAAGGTCCAATGCCAGAAAACAACATTATCGAAAGTGTCGCACATGCAAATACTTTGATTTCTTCAGCACTTTCTGGCCGAGAGAAGATCAATACTTTGATTCAGAGATTGCCAGAGTTAGAAAGCTATACAGAATCCGATTTTGAGCCAACGGAATTGCAAACCGACGTGAAACTCGAATACATCTTGGCTATGGAACCAGAAATTCGAGAAAATGTTCAAAGGTTAATCCAGTTGAATGAACTATTGCCAGTATTAGAAAGTGATCGTTTCAAGAATTTACCAGAAATGTCAGAAAAGCTACATGATATATCACTGAATTATGTCGAACTTGGGGAACAAGCAGAAGAAGTAAATTCAGAAACAAGAAGTATGATCAATAGATATAATGATATTATTATGAATGTTTCTAAAACATTGATTGCTTTAGATAGTGAAGTAAGTGAATTGGAAAGAAAGGCTGAACCAAAAAAAGTAATGGATTAAATAACTTTTTGTAATTTATAAGAATAAGAATATATTTAAACAACATTATTTTAATTAAATGCTTTGACTTATGAGTAATTACATGTTTTATTATTTATTAGCTTATTTCCTAAAATACTTGCACTCGAATTAATGACTATACATATACAATATTCAATATTTTTAATATAATATATAACTATAACAATCTATTGTATTATAACTAATGTATTATATACATTCATCTTAATTATACCTTACTCTGCTGTTTAAAAACTATGCAGAGGATAAATTTTAGTCGCGCAACACTTCTTATTACTCGTTTTTAATCACATAGACTTATTTATACATAATCTTTCGGAATCTTAAGTACATTCATGAAAAAATCAAGATTAGATATGTATAAAACTGTTGAGTCCATTAATCTTTGCTCTATACATTATTTACATCAGTTTGCCGAAGCATAAGTACGTGTGTTTATAGTGTGCCTTTAATTATGTATTTTTACACTGTCTTGGACAAGAATTCATTTGAGTCCACTAAAATTGGCTTTTGATTTGTTCGATTGAATTAATAACAAAATTTTCTCTTTTGGCACTTGTGAATTATAAATATTTCGTCAACAACGAAATAAATAAAAACGTCTTAACAATACGAGCCATTCAAAATAATGGCCAATATTTTCTTTTTTATGAACTTTGCCTTTTTCATCTTTTCATATAAAAACAAAAATTAAAATTATTTAATATTATGCTTTTTCAAAATATTCTTCGTATCGAATCAAGTATTGGCTTGTAGTGCTGGCACCGAATTTCTTAACCAGGAAAGAGCTGGTGTCAAACTTGAAAATATCGCAGGATGACCTCTTGAGCATCTGCTGTGATGACTTAGTAAACCTTGAATTTCCCATCTACCTGTTTCGCTGACACACATCAAAGGTGCACCTTCGTCGTTCTGAAAAAGAAAATTTATTTCAATTAAAATCTTCTGCGATTATTAATTTCTGTCAAATCGTTAATATAATGAAATTGATATTTACATAACAAGGTCCTTTATCGTTATCGGTAAATCCAGCACAAATATTGTGTTTTGTTATAAAACCTGCGTAATGGCTAGTTGCATTGCATTCCTCTGAATCGTAAGTCGGCACAGGCAAAAATTTCAAGTACTGCTGTAAATCGACTTCTCCATTTACGGGGAATCCCCATCCAGCCGTCACGCACAACTGTCGTGGCTAAAAAATTGAAATAGCGATGTTACCAATCTTTGCTCAAATTTATAATAATTCGCAATTATTATTGTAATTCGTAATTTACCTGGAACGATTGATTAGGAAGACAAACGGCGCTAACGTTCCTCGAAAAAGTCAACGGTTCTGCTAGTTCAACGAGTGCAATATCATTGTTGTAGAGGAATTGATTATACTTGACTTGTGGGTAAGGTACGATATTTTTGACTTTGTATGGTTTCAGTAGATTTCCACCAACAAAAAGTTGCCATCCGCTACTCTGTCTGTAACTAGTCACAAAAATATTCGTTATATATAATTTGAATCCAAAAAAATATTCAATCCACACGAAATAACTCAATCAAATACCTATAAATGCACGAGTAACTCGCTAAAGCATGCATAGGGCTAAGGACGCTTGCTGTGCAAGCAGCCCCATATTTGGGTTCCTTTAGAAGCGCAACGCTGGACCATTGTCCTACACTAGCAGGTGTGCCTCCCACTAGACGAGCTGTAGGTCCAACGCTCTCATGAGATCCACAGGAAAATTCTTGACACGATACTTCGACAATTTTTTCCGACTTGCAAGAACTTATTTTCTCCAGATTGATGACGAGCGAGGAATTAGGACTCGCGTTCGAAGTTAGTTGAAGCAAGTTTTGATTTGATCCCTGTTCTACGAATTGCGTTGCTTCCGACGAAGCGAATCCTAAGGTTCGACAGTACTGATCACTGAACTCATCCGTCCATCCGTCAGAACACACGAATCTGTAATCGCCGCTTGATTGTCTGTAGAGTAAAATAAGTATAATTAATAACTGATTTTTATTTTTTAGTGATGTATATGAATATGGATTTAGATACGAACCTTATTTTCACTAAACTACTTCGCGTGGAAAATTCGTTCTCTTTGTTTTCTTTATCGACTTCAGTACTGCTGGTTGTATTTTTACTTGATCCGCTGAGACAATTCCATTCGTCCGATCTATCAGGACAGTGTTCAACTCCGTCGCATAATTGATCCGCGGGAATACATCCTCCGGTATCACATTTGAATTGATCGATAGCGCATTCGCATAACTTTTCATCTTCTCCATTCACACATTCGGACACGCCGTTACAACGCCACGTTTGAGGTATGCACCACTTTTCAATCGGACAAAGATACTCGTCATTACCGCAGCTTTCAGAGCATGAATATTCATCAGCGTGATTCTCACAATCCGGCCGACCATCGCACTGCCACAATACTGGAATACATCTTCCTGCAAAGCCATAACAGAAATTTTAGATTTACATATTTTTTTACATAAACAGAATGATGATGTTGACTTACCATTAGGGCACTGGAACTCGTCGAAGTTGCACTTCCATTGAGCGCATTCTTTCTCATCACTACCATCATCGCAATCAACTATACCATTACAGACAAGGTGTCGTTTGAGACACTGACCACTAGCGCATTGGAAATTTCCTGGGCAACCTTCTTGTTCGCAGTTTACCTCGTCTGATCCATCGGAACAGTCGTTTTCTGAATCACATTTAGCGGAAAGATTGACGCAGTAAGCTCCATCTCTGGAGGTACCATTGACGCATTGAAATTGACCACTTTTACATTTGGAGAAGAAAATTGGAGGTGTTTCGTCTTGCGAAGTTAAAATTGCTACTGGGATTCCCAAAATTTCTGGCTGAACTTCGTCTTTTTTCTCGGGCTCTTTTACGGTTTCATCAACTTTAGTAACGTTAGCTGCATTTTCCGTGGAAGAAATCTCAACCACTGATGAAGCGGTAGTACTGGCTTCAGAAACGTTTTGTATATTTTCTGTATTTATAGTGGCCTCTGGCATGTCTGTAGTTGCGAGTCGATTGTTGAAAGTTAACATGATGGTCGGTTCGGTAAAATGATAATCGTCTTCGAGATCTTCCGAGACAGGAATGATATTAGGATACGAACTCGTGCTGGTACTTGATTCAGTGTTGTTGGGTTTATTAATGATTTCTTTTATATCAGCATCGAATGTGTGTACCACATCGTCAGATTTTGTATCTGTATCCGACTCTGATACTCCTGAAGTGAGTTTTGGAATATTGTCGTCCTCTACTGTTCTACTACTTTTTGTGGGTGCATTGTTCGCAAGCTCACTTGATACTTCCAAATTTAATTCTTTTTCTTTTTTAATCTTGATTTGTTGATCATCGGATGGTTTTTTAAATTCTTCTCGCTCTTCTAAGGGAACAACGCGCAGTTGCTCTTCAGTTAGTTCTTCATATTCATCCGGTGATACCGACTTTTCAGTGGTAGTAGTTGTGACCTGGAATACATATTCAAACGATTGTGGTGTAGTATCGTCCGCAATAGATTCCGAAACTGGTTTAATATCCCCCATCGTATCGCTTTTCTCCAAAAGAATATTGTAATTCATCGTTGTCCTGTCAGGAATTTCTTCGCTTAGATTAATACTTGTCGTTACAGATTCTGATGCGTGTAACTTGTCCATCTCCTTTTCATCAACATCGTCTGTTGGTTCATCGATACGTTTGCCTATTGTGTAACCAGCTGTAGTTTCTACGTGTTCTTGTTTGTTAGCATCTGTTGTTTGCAATTCTTCTGGTAATATTGGAATTTGCTCAGTGGTTTTTGCGTCTGCGGGTAACAATTTGGATAAGTTGGTTGTCAATATGATTTCCTTATCAGGTTCTTGAGACGTTGCTTGCGTGTCTAATTTTTCCACAGTTTCAGTCGTAGACATGTCATTTTGAATTTCAATCGGTAAAATGGGTACTTGAGACGTCATATTTGGATCATCGGTATGTTTGTCAAGTCCGCTTTCAGTTGTCGAAGATTTTACAGATTCAACATTTTTAATTTCTTTGTAAACCTTTTGAATTTTCTTCTCATCTTTCTTTACATCCTGCGACGATTCTATATCATTTTGACCATATCCTTTGGGGACAAGCTCATCCGTTATATCGTTGTATTGGTCTTCAGGATTTTCTTTGTTTAACAAAGTCTCCGGCTCTTTATTTTTATCATCGGGTACATTGTTAGACGAATCGGAAGCAGCAGTTTCTGTTGCATTAGCTTCAACACTAGAAGTTACGATATCTTTCACATTGGATTCAATTGGATTAGGATTATCTTGTTCATCTTTGTCAAGACGAGGAGCTTTTTTAACGAATCCTTGGCCCGAATTAGAGGGGATCTCCGTCGATGTATATTTTTCTCTATGCATTTCAGTAGATTCAATCATTTGTAATATTTCTTTTCCTTCGTCGAGTCCTATGACAGTTGCTGGCTCGCTTGTTGATGTTGTAGAGACTTCGACATTACTTATTGAAGCTACATCTATAACCTTTTTCGTATCAAGAGTTTCGGTATGCCTTTCACTCGGCTCGGTAGGTGTTACTTCAGTCTTATTTTCATCAGGAACTTGGTTGTCTGTAGTTTCATCGTGCTTTGCTACCGATGTAGGCTCTAATTCGCTGTTAGGCTGATCTGCAAGTTCATCCGATATTTTCGGTGGCTCTGGAGAAGATGCAGATGGTTCAGCCGTTGGTTCAGATGTTGCAACTGGTAATTTTACAAATTCGGTAGATGATTCTGGTTGAATAGTAGGTTCAGCCACTGTTTCCGGTTCAGCAGAGGGCTCATACACACTCTTAGGCTCCGCTGAAGTTTCGGGTTCAGCTGCAGATTCAACAGTTGATACTTTATTGCTTTTAGGCTCTGCCGAAGATTCTGGCTCTCTCGTAAGTTCCGTAACTGGTTCTGGTTCAGTCTTGGGTTCGGACGATGGTTCAGCTTCTTTAGCTGGTTCATCAGTTGATCCACTGGAATTTTTTAAGACCGATTCGCTCTTTGGCTGAACAGGCGCTTTCGCCTCACTTACAGTCTCAACAACTGGTTCTGGTTCACTTTTCGGCTCAGAAGTAGATTCCAG
This sequence comes from Cecidostiba fungosa, assembly GCA_900474305.1. Lineage (NCBI taxonomy): Eukaryota > Metazoa > Arthropoda > Insecta > Hymenoptera > Pteromalidae > Cecidostiba > Cecidostiba fungosa. The sequence continues at coordinate 13,755 of UCOJ01001016.1, read as the reverse complement.
AGATGGTTCTGGCTCACTCTTTGGCTCAGCTATTGGCTCCGAATCACTTGTTGGTTCGGCAACAGTTTCCGGTTCGTGTTTTGGTTCAGCGGCTGGATCTACATCGCTCATCGATTCGACGTTCGATTTCGGCTCACCAACTGTTTCTGTTTCGCTTTTTGGCTCGGCAGAAGGCTGAGAGTCACTCATCGGTTCAGCAGCTGGTTCTGCCTCGCTTTTAGAATCTGCAGAAGTACCCGGCTCTGGTGTAGGCTCTGCGGATGGTTCTGGCTCTGATGCTGGTTCTGCAGATGGTTCTGGCTCTACTGCTGGTTCTGCAGATGGTTCTGGCTCTACTGCTGGTTCAGGCTCACTCTTTGGCTCAGATACTGGTTCTGCTTCACTTTTATGCCCTACTGCCGAATTGGAATCATTCGTAGACTTGTCTGCGTTTTCGTGTTCTCTGTTTAACCCTGGCTCACTCTTTGGCTCTAGTGCGGACTCGGGTTTGTTTGTTGGTTCTGCTGATGGTTCTGGCTCACTCGCGGGCTCAGCAGCTGGTTCTGGTTCGCTTTTAGGCTCTGCTGTTGATTCCGACTCACTTTTCAGCTCAGCAGTAGGCTCTGATTCGCTTGATGGTTCTGGCAAACTCTTTGGCTCAGCATGTGGTTCTAGATCGCTTGTTGGTTCTGCAGAAGGTTCTGGCTCAGCCACGGTCTCTGGTTCGATTGTTGGTACTGCATGCGGTTCAACAGCAGGTTCGCTATTAGGCTCTGCCGATGGTTCGCTTTTCGGCTCATCAGCAGGTTCTGAATCACTTGTTGGTTCCGGCTCACTTTTCGGCTCAGCTTTAGGCTCTGAGTCGCTAGTCGCTTCGGCAGATGGTTCTGGCTCACTTTTCGGCTCGGTCGCAGGTTCCGAAGCAGGTTCGGGTTCACTCTTTGGTTCTGCAGACGGCTCCGGTTCACTTTTAGGCTCGGGAGCAGGCTCCGAAACACTTGTTGGTTCGGCAGCAGGTTCCGGTTCACTTTTAGGCTCGGCAGCAGGTTCCGGTTCACTTTTAGGCTCAGCAGCTGGCTCTGGAGCACTTGTTACATCTGCAGATGGTTCCGGTTCCGTTTTAGGTTCTGCGGATGGTTCGGGTTCGCTTTTAGGTTCTGCTGATGGTTCTGGTTCGCTCTTCGGTTCCGACGATGGTTCTGGTTCGCTCTTGGGTTCGGCCGATGGTTCGGGTTCGCTTTCAGGTTCTGCTTCTGGTTCGCTCTTGGGTTCCGCCGATGGTTCGGGTTCGCTTTTAGGTTCTGCTGCTGGTTCTGGCTCGCTCTTCGGTTCCGCTGACGGTTCGACTTCGCTCGTAGTCTTCATTGAAGATTCATCGTGTTCATTGTGCAAATCATAATGTGGATCTTTCCAATGGAGATCATCCGTGTGATATACATCATCGTGTATTCTACTTCTTCCTTGAACGTCTTCCGACATAGTTTCTTCGAAATTGACATTGCTCAGTTCCATACCTTTAACGCACTGCTTACCACTTGCATCCAAGACCTTTCCTTCCGGGCATGAACACGCGAAAATTCCCTCAACGTAATCGTAAACACAGTTATCACTACAGCCCATGCTTCCAGACTGACATTGATCGACAAGCGTATCAAACGCTAATCGGTTCACGTGATATTTACTAACCGCATTGCCGTTTAGTCGGAATTTGTGTTCAAGATATTCTTGAGTGTCCAGTGGTCTGTCGAAAACAGGTTGGCTCACTCGGAATTTAACTTCACCATCTTTGGAAATGGAATAAACTTTAACTAGCGGCGTGTCTTCGTTTAAGCGTAACATGCTAACTAAACTACTTTCTATGTCCTTGGCGACGTCTCTGTATACTCTTGACTTGGGATCATTCATGTCATCATTCCATTCTAAGTCATCTAATTTAATGACACCATCCAATGCTTTAGGAACAAGTTTATATAGTGTTTCATCCGTTGTTTGCCATGGCGTGAAGGTAGACGTTGCAGGTGGCGGACTTGGCGGAGGATTTTTAATATACTCCTGACTTCCTGCAGTTTGCACGTCATTGAGTTGTCGGGAACTGGTTTTGTCTCCGTTCAGCAGTGGCTGCGTAGCTTCTTGCGTTAATATAACACCAGCTGAAATTACATCTCAACGTTAGCAGTCATCATGGACAAAATTGATATTTCGACATAACACGCGATGTGAATACTTACTTCCAGCTAATATGGCAATGATAGCAATGACTGCTACTATCAGTAGACCACATCCCCAGCACAGTACCCTTCTCCAGTATGAACCCGTGGACCGCTTGTCCTTTGTGACGTAGAGTTTCTCTCCTCTGAAAAGAGAAAAGTATAAATTAATTATCTTCGTGTCAGTCGAATTCAAGTTTACGCCACATAGTCTAAAGCAATTTATACAGCTGTGCAGTGTCCCTCGTGTCAGCCGCTAGTTGCATATTAAAAGCTCCCTCAGTTTTGTTAAACCGACATTATATTTAAACCTGACAAACCAAGAGTGCTTTATATTATTTCCTATTTTATGCGGTGATATGGTGTTAAATTTTACAGTCCATGCCATCTGTATCGACAGCCTTCTCCATATGAAGTGACGGTTTTATTTGTGGGTTTGAATGATACCTAGTATACGACTAATATCTAGATTTTTCTCTAAAATGATCTTGGCTATATGTTTGCTAATCAAGGTACTGCCTAAGGTGGAAGTTGACCTAGTTCTATAAAGAAATGCCCCGAGAATATATAATCATGAAGCGAGTTAGTGTGAATATTCCTGGACCACAGCGTCAACTCGGGGTTTTGCTTTGAAATTGCAAGAAAGCATCCCGTGGCATTGGGAAGTACCTGAGGGCAGTCAGCCAGTGGGAATAGTCGACTAGTCCGGCGGCCGGGTCTCTCAGGCTGAGTCCCTCACGGCCAACACCCGGACCCAAGTCAAATCGGACTCCAGCCACGGTGGTTTCAACTTCTGTGTCAGGACTTCTGCTAATTTTGGGGTCATAATAACTAGTAAAAAAAATACCTCTGCGTTTCTTGCAAAAAATTTTGTTTAAAAAAAAAAACACTTCGTCCTAATTTTTCGTATACGTTTTCCTATACATATAAACGCTCAAAATACGGACTGGCAAATCGTATTAGACACACACACACGTGTATAATGAAAGAGTGAAAAAGCGAATCAATCCCGAACAACACAAAAATGCAGATTTGCAAAAAGAAGAAGATATATTAATCAGCGTGATTAAACAGCACATTGACGCACGCACTTAACATCGAGTTATACATGTACATAATTAATTGTATATACCTGATGCATTTTCTGCGTTCGTTGACCGGTACAAAGTATTCTTCGTAAGGGTCAGCCGGTACTTCGAGGGCCTCGTGATTCTTAGTCTGCAGATTGTTCTTACCGGCGTAGGGCTTCATCGATACCAATTCAAGATTAACGGCTTCGATTTGCTCCTTCTTATCGGTGACGTCTGAAATATTGGAAAATTCCTATAAATAATCTCAGGAAACAAGGAGAAATCATCGATATATCGAAGAGTACGATTAAACTCTATACTGTAACGCGCTGCTTTCTTCTTATTTGCAGCAGCGAAGGTTCACGACCTTGATCGAATCGTGCGGAGATATCGGGGGAAACTCTCCGTGTATAAAACGATTAAGGTCGTCGCGACGACACGCGAGCTAACGAATCTCAAGTGAAACTGCACTTTTTTTCTTATAACTATAAGTGTCTTATCCTTAAACATAAAACAAACTCACCATTGTTGGTTACACTGGTAACGCTCGTATTGAGAAAGCTGACATCGTTATTATTTCCATTCCCATGAACGCCGTTCTGCTTAGGTTTGCCAGTAGGCGTTTGGTTATTATCATCCGGTAGCTCGATTCTCGTTTCGCTGGTGAACTGTTTGCTCTCGGAATTGTTAGCCGGTTCGACGTAGTGTTGTGAGACGAAGGAACCGTTCTTGCCGTTGGTCGTCTCATTTTTACCGGTCTCGGAATCGGATTGATGATGACCGGCACTAGCTGTCGATGTGGAGTTGTTACAGGAGGTTGTGTCCTCGTCGTTACTGAACGCCGGGTTATCCGTACCGCCGCCACCGTCGTCCGACATACTTGAGCTCGACGAGTTCTCCAAGTCTATCTTTCTCTCTCTCTCTCTCTTACTCTGTCTCACGACGCTGCAGTAGCCGATTCCACGCGCTCAGTCATGCGGTGGTTATTGTATTATCTGTAATGCACAAAGTGAGAAACATCTGTTATTACGGTGTCAAATCGATTTCTTCGGTATATACATAATGTACAGCTATTTTCCAATACAACATTACTGTATACTGGGACGAGAATCGTCTCGTTCCAAAGTGTGACTCCGCAATAATGTAATATAACGTTATATATTTTATAATGAAATACAGAAATCGCGGGGGATTACACACGGCGGCTGAAAAAGACGCTCGCGCGTGACGTCATCGCAGAAGAAGCTCGAGAGATCCTTCTTCGTGTTTCTCAGAGAAACCTCTTTCTCTCCGGCCGATGGTATATAGCTATACAGCCACGCACACGCCTGCATATTACGCTCGGCAGCAACAGCAGCAGCAGCAGCAGCAGAGAGAAGATCGTTTTTGTTTTTTAAAGCCTCTCGGCTTCTCTCGGATTCTCTCTCTCTGCCCCCGCTGCTGTTGCCCTTCGAGTCTTGGTGCTTCTTTTTCTCCGGCGCGCGCTTTTTCTTCTCCCTTTTTCTACTCTCTCAGCGATCCTTCTTCGCGACTCGAGAAGAAGTAGGAGGAGCTATATATATACTGTATTATATGCCTAACTCTCCGGGCTATACAGATATGCATAAACAACGTGTACAACACGCGGGTCATTACACCGATCGATGATGAAAATCGGTCGCTTCGCGTATTTTTTTTTTTTTTTTTTTTTTCAAGCATAATATGCTGCAGTAGATCATTTTGGAGATTCATAAAAAGGCAAGCTCCTCTCTCCTGGAAGCCATAAAAATCCTGCCTCGATAAAAGCCCTTGCCGCTGAATTTGACGACTCGCGAAAGAAAAAGCGCGTCTCCTGGAACGACCTGCAGACATGTGTGTGTGTGTGTGTGAGAGAGAGAGTATATATCCAGAAGGGGCAAACGACCAGCAGCGATATGAAGGCGGCGTCGCTGTGTTGGCGTGTAAACATCGTCCTATACGAAACCAAAAGTGGTTGACCCTGAGAACCAGCCTCTCTCTCTCTCTCTCTTATACAAAGGACTGAATCACCGCAAGAGACGTAGCGAAGGGTTCGTTTCGCTAACTATACACACGGCTGCAGTTAGTTCTCACACACGATTCTTATATACGTGATTTCCTTCGAATACTTATAACTGACGTAATTCGCGCGCTCTTCCTTATTAGCGCTGATTCAGCTGTCCGTGTACAGGATCTTTTCAGTCGAAAAATAAGAGAAATAATGTATATATAAGCCGGGAGGTATTTTAGATTTTTACTCTCTGAGAAAAGCTGGTTTCCTCTCTCTCTCTCTCTGGTGAGAGAAGAGCTTTACATTCTTTCTCTCTAGCAGCGCTCGTATATTATATACGTATACATCATAGTGGATAGTTTCATGAATTTGCAAGTTCGACGACCAGTAAAGTTCGCTGTTTATTATTATTGAAACAAAGGCGGCTACAATTAGTCGAATAAAATAAAGGAAAAGAAAACTATATATTGTAAATCATCGCGAGAGAGGTAATTTACATCATTGTTCTCTCGTATGTGGATTATTACACACGATGAAGAGTTACGAGCAGAGGCAGCTCCTTAAACACTGCTATTTCGTGTCCTTGGAAGACCAGCTTACACCGAGACTTTTATTATTAAAAAAAAAAATTCTTCGATGCACTACTACAATAAATTCGTACATATCTGATATTTTTTTTTTTTTCAATTCCCACGACAAAAGAAGCTTTTTTCAAAGGGCGACGACACATTCCTGTCGAGACGCGCAGTGTATAACAAACTCGTGCGCAGCTGTATAATTTGTCGTCTGAGAATTATATGGTATTTTATACGAAATTATTATAACGCGATTGTTAAAATCCGCGAGAGGAGCAGGCCATAATGGGATTACGCAAGTAGTTGACGCCGAAACTTAAAGTGTAATTAATTAACTTGGGAAACTTTGTCGAGTTTGTCAATAGAGAGCGACAAGTATATATTATATACACTTACTGGAGCGTCATCCTTTATGAATTGTCTCGAGAGATAGATTGAGATCGATCGCTATTGATTAATCGATGGGAGAGCAGGAATGTAATTCGAGTATTGGCAAAATAATGGATTATCGTCGCTACTTTCGCTCATGAACGACTAATTGCATTTTTTCAAGGGGTCAGTGTGTAATATTTTTTTTTTCTTTGATTTATGACACCGACACTCTCGATCGTATCTTCTGCGACAGGGCGCATCCTCCTTTCACTGAGAAAAAAGATTGAGCGAGTGAAATTTCATTGTGCGATTATAACAGTATTTTTTATTTGATAAATCGTATTTCTGATATGATTGGCTTTTTACATGTGACGACTTTCTCGCCTGGAGTGTGTATAAAATATTATGGAAAATGTAGTGTATTATTCGATTTATATTTTTAGATTGCATATATCTTTATGTAACCTCGAGCGAATATAACTGCTCTCTCACCGCAGTATATATAGTGTCAAAGTCTGAACGGAAGTATCAAGGTTGCTCATTACAGCGATTTATATATATATACATATACATAAGAATAATGGAATTACAGAAAAGTCAGTATATATGTATCTCAAGGACATAATATATTCACGCAAATTCTCAAAAATTCTCCGATTACAAGAATAACCCTGAATTAATAATCGATAAGTATATAAGCGCAGGTTCGACGCTTTAGCTGCAATAAACTTTCTGTCATTTCGCTCTCTCGGAAGAAACGAGATCCGATTTCGATCCGGTCAGACCAGTTTCGGTAAAAGTGTGCAGTAAAGAAAGCTCCATTTTGATATAACCGCTTCCTTCTACTGCGCATGTTATAAGCCGGAATTTTCTGCCAAACGAAAGGTAAACAAGCGCGACATTGCATTTTCTCTATATAAACGCAGCCGCGGGTATATATTTTATTATATTTATATGATCCGGGAAATTCGACATTACATACTTTCTTCTGCAATTTCGAATACAACGCTTATATAAAGAAGAAAAAAAAATTGCGCGTGTGTCTCGTTAAAGCCGACTTTTTCTACTGACGATTTACGACAATCTTCTGTTATAAACTCTAAAACAAAGCGCAATGCATTAGCTATATATATTCAGCAGCGTAAATGCCATTTGCCTCTCTCGGATGACCTTTGCAGCCGCGCATCTTCTTCGTCGCATATATAGCTGCAGTTTATATATATATATATATAGGTATACAGTGTTGCAGTCGAGAGACTCTATACTCTCTCGCGCGAGCTGTGTGTATTACCTAAGAAACATACTTTACTTTCTACATTCCGTACGGAACAATGCGAGTACGCCCACGCAATATGCTGCAGTCGAGCGTGACCGCGCGAGTATAGATGAGGAGAATTTTGCAGCGATAGCCGTTGCGATTATTAAGTGATATGGGGGTCGATCGATGAGATTTTTTTTTCTTTTTTTTTTTGTGGAGTTGGGATAGTTTGGGTGTATCTGTGTGTTTTTTGATGATTGTAAGTATAGTAGGGGATTTGACTAGTGATTTTTTGTTCGTTTTTCGTGAGTTTTGGAAAATGTTGGTGTTTGTATTTCAATGAGATGTGAATAATTCGGTAAAAGTTCTAAATTAACGATTGAATAATAAAGTATCACTTATCCAGTAGTAGTCTAAACCGTTAAAGACACAAAAACAGTTTGATTTTAGCACTTGATATCAAAATAATGCTTAACGAATTCCATGAAAAATTGAAATATCCGGTCACAGAAGCGTTCGAAACACAAGAATAGCAAAACTTTGAGAATCGATGCCTGTGTATACCGGATGAAAAATGTGATATCTCGATGTTGCGATAAGAGAGTGCGAATACTTTCTTGGAACATCATCTCCTGAATGTGTAATTATTTTTTCTTAAATCGAACTTTCATCATCAAAGCGATCACTTAAAAATCCAAAGACAGATTCTTTAACGAGACCCGTACCGATTCAAAAACATCGGCTTTTCCCGCCAAACGACCTAATCTCACACCCAAAGATCGTCATCCCCGATATACTATATAGAAAAACCTCGTGTCTGACATTGAAGTTCGTACATAATATATACACATTCAACTTCTCTCTCTCTCTCTCTCAGATAATTCTCCTTTCATATAATAAAAAGCCGATAAAGTGAGAGGATCGAGGACACGATAGAACACACGATCCTCTCTCGGCGCCATTCACTTCACTCTCGCGACGATGACCCGCTGATCTGCTGTATACCACACAGATGCTCCTCGATAAAATGCCACGTCGTGCAAAGGTGCATCTCGAGCGATTACAAGTATATATACACTTCTCAATTAGAAAGCTCTTTACGCGGGAAAATTCAAACACTTTTCCGCGTACACACGTTCGAAAGCTATATTAAATTCACTACTTGACGCGCGCTCGCGACGAACAAAAAGCAATATATACACGAGATATGTTTTCTAAAAAGAAAGTATTATAAAAGCTCGCGGCGGCAGCCGTCGTTTTCCTCTCGGCAATTATTTAATGAAGCGTGTAAAGCATCAAGTAGACGTGTGTGTGTGTATGAGCTGCAGGCATTTTCTATTAACTCAGTTTATAAGCGCGATGACCATTACATTATAACAGCGTCGTGAGAGATCATCATTAGTATAACAGGTGTGTAGTACAACAGCGATAAAAAAAAAGTAATTCACTTCGCCTGAAGAATGCGAAGCTTTTTGGATGCTTGCCAATGTGTATAGGAAAATACTCATGTGGTGTCTTGCAAAATCAACCGGCCTTGCACGTATATATATACTCGACCTCAGTGTATTATATGTATATACACTTTTTTTTCTCGCGAACGAACGCTAATCAGTTCACGGCTGTCATTTCTCCGGAGGAGAAAAATATTTCGCGACGCCGTGCTGATTGACGATTTCACTTTGCCCGTCTTTTTACTCCATAACTGTGTATATATATGTACGTGACAGGAGATGTTTTGTTTGTTCGAGAGAGAGAGAGAGAGCATCACACGCGAGATTGGAAAATCTGATATTAGTTTCGATCGAGTTTTGTTTTGTGTGTTCCGGGAATAATCCGCGTTTGATATATGCAAATGGACACTATTTACGTCAAATTATTAATTCGTTTGAAAGGTAAAAATTTCATACACTCTGCAACACTCTAACTTCCGTTTTCGTTATAATTTTGTTTAAATCGTATATATAACTACTTGATTTCTAATACACCCAATTAATATTCAGGTCTCCTAATCGGTCTCTATAATTATATACCACTCGATTAAAATTCAGCAATTCAACCACACTTATACATCTACTATACTATAGAATCTTATATACATCTACTATACTATAGAATTATCATTTCAACAATAAACGACATAACTAAACAAGTAATACTAGCGCATCCCGCAATTAAATGCAACGCACGCGCGCGAAATTAGCAATTTAGAAAGAAAGAGAAAGATTTTCCTCTCGCACCCTTTTAATTCTTTCGCGCTTCGCTGCAGCAGCGACTTCTTATTATTATTCCCTCTCGAAGCGCAAAATACCCGTCCGTCTCGTCGGCGCGTCTTACGAATTAATTAAGGCGGGGGCGCGACTTTTATATTATGCGGTGTCCTTATCAGATGCACCGCACGTGGCTGCGAAGTTATTTAATTTTTTTTTATTCTGTAAAAAGCTTGTTAGTATTATATATTGCAAAGGATATATACCTTAGACGCGTAGAAATGGTAATAGCGTGTATGCAGAAGTATATATACAGGTATGTATCTCTCTTGAGTAAAAACAACGTCAGAAGACGGCCGCGACGAGTTTGTGGAAATATTTCAGCTTTCGAAAAGCCTGCTTCTGCTGCAGTATGGTAGTATATAGCTGCAAAAAGCCGGATCGGCTGCCTCATAGAAAGTGTATACTTATATATATATATGTATGCACACAGGCGACAGCCTTGCTTCGAGCCAAGCCGATACTTATATAAGTGCATATCTTTCTCCTCTGACCGGGCACGTGCTGCGACGACTTTTACGATTTCGAGTCGTATAAAGGAGAGGCTGAATATTGAAGATGAGTCGCGAGCGTCGTTTTTCTGCAATTGAGTCTATAACTATATACAGAGGGAAAACTGCTTTGTTTGAGGGGGATTGTAAGGTCGATGATCGACGGTATTATAGAGGTATAAAGTCACTCTGGAATATAGCGTTGTTATCGATACGACATTCAATAATAAGTAATCCTCTCTTTAAAAAGTGATGGGCTTTGTTGTGAAGCTTTTAATTGATGATTGGTCGCCTGGTACAAGAATTTAGGAACACGAATTTTATTACATAACCTACAAACGCTTAATTTAAACTGTTAGCGCTCAGCAGGCAGCCAAATTTAAAATCTTTCTGGAAATATATAATTGATGACATGATAAGGATTTCCTAGTATAGTAAAGTGAAAATTAATGATAAGAACGCGCAAAGAACGTCCGAAATCGCCGAAACGAATAGCGAATTTCAAAGTTTCCTACATCTGACATGACACAAGCGCGTTCAACTTTCTCTTTCGAAAAAATCGAATTCAAAAGCTACTACCTCCAGACCGTTACCCAATCGATACGTATATACCCGTCACCAAACTGCGAAAAAAAACCTGATTTATCATGGAAATACTCGCTCGTCTTTTGCAACAGAGAAATTTTGTCGATTTCAAGATGACCATCGTTATTTCTCTCCGACACACACCTATAAGAAAAAGATGTGATTAAGTCTCATTATAAGCATATTAAAAGCGTGTCTCATAAATTTATAATATCGCATCACGTATAGCTTGTACAAGGAAGCAACGAGGACATTTCAGCAAAAAAAAAAATGTGTGGGAAAATAAAGAGACACACGAGGGTCCGAATGAGCCGAAAAGGAAGTCGGCGATCAAGTAAACGGCGCATTCCACCTCATCCTATATACTTTTCATCTACTACATATGAGTCACGTGTACATATACGAGTGTATGAATTAGCCAGTGAAATGAAATGTGAGTTGAGGCCTTGATTAGACACCTTAATAACTCCGAGAAAGACATCAGTATAGATCTTGATTTCAATGGGTCTTCACCTTCAATATACTCATTATATCAAAACCTTGCGATCTTTTATAAAAGTCGACTTTCAAAATCGACGCACATAATATAACGCCACTAATACGACTTCATCAATCGTTCGATTGAGCTTGGATAAACAATCTTTTTTATTGACCGATCGATCAAGCAACCTGTCAACGAACAATTTTCACCGCCACGTGTGATTGGCATTTTTCCGTGTCCTGTCCAATATAACGAGACATCCGTCTCCCCCTGCGTTACATTACTCAATATATAAACACTCTAATTAATCGTTTGTATATCCTACAATTAACCAATCCGAACGTCATTCCGTATAATAATTCCCTACGGTGTTGAAGAAGAAGAAAAAAAAGAAAAGAAATCAATTAACTATCGCATTCCTGGAATCAGCGTAGACCACTACTCCATAAACGGTCGGTCCTATTAGGTGGTCTGTCTCTCGAGATGTATAATATGAAAGTGTTCCGCGCCATGTGAGTCGCTTATATAGATAGAAAGGGAAAAAGAAAACGACCTTGCGCTATAATACGGCTTCGGCTCTCAGGAAATCATTTCGATTTCGTTCGAGAGGATCCTATATATATATACATATATATAACTATACTCTTTGCGGACAGGGTCATCTGGTTTCTTTCACTGCTTTGTTTTCGATTTTGTTGGATTAACGGATATTTTCGTACGATACCTTGGATATATTTTAAGATTTTTCCTGAACTTGTTTAACTGGCTGGTCCTCTCCCTCGATATATATAAATAAAGTAATTATACACGTATATATATACGAATCTGACTTTCGTTCGCCGCAGAGTGAAAATCGGTAAACATCCTGCACAATTCGATTGCGCAATATTATAAATGATTATTTCAGGTTGAATTATCACATTATAGTGTGATAATAATATAATTGCAATCGTTTTTTTTCATCTATATATAAAAACGCTGTTCATTATTATTTATCGGCTCAGATCTAAGACACTCGGGATTAACCATATACATATACATATATATAACCGCAGCCGAAACGACCGATTCTTCCGCGAATAGACGCGCAAAAAGCCGACCTTGAGAGCGTCTTCTATAAGTCTCGAGCTCATATGATACACACACGTATCGAATTCGAAACGAGATTATAATTAAATCGCGCAAATCCTCACTCCAATTCTAGAGTAAAAAAGAATTAGACATCGCATGAAAAGTGTTGTGCGCGGATTAATTCGTTCGCATTAGTACCGGCTACTTTATCATACTATATATATCTCGTACGTGAGGCGGATTAACGCCTCGAGTTTTTTTCCTATATTATATTATATACGGCGAAGCGGCGGTAGATCCTTTCGCTCAGTACCGAAAAACGAGTTACGAGCTGCGGTTATGACACCGCACGGAAACGAGCTATACTTCTGTGCGAGTGTGTCTGTCTGCCGTTTATGTATTATGTGTATCTATATTACACTTGTGTATTATTATAGTGTAATAGAGGACGTCTTGGTTTTAGCTAAAGGTCATCAGACACACAACAATATGCAGAAAATCATTTGTCAATTTTTTTGCAATGTCGATCGTTATCAGAGGAAAAATGTTAATTATTCAACGTCTCTGTTGGTCTATACTCGTCTTAGGACACGTGTATTATACATGAGAAAGATTTACGAAAGCAATATCGCGGATTATACGGTTTTTATTGTTGCGCTATAGTTGCTAGTCTCAAATTGTGAAATTAACAGCTGCTTTTCTTGTAGTATACACTATATACATTACGCGCTTGACTTCGTATTGTCTTCTAGGATGGAATTATATTCATTGCATAAACGGCGTAATAATTGCGGCCGGCTTTCCATTTCTACACGACCTGGACAAAAATGTATATTTTTCTAATTCAATTGTTTTGCTCGACTGCCATATACTTTCATTTTTATTTTCAGTGTGTGTCCGAGTGTCTAGTAATAGATATAACATTACAAGCTTGTTGATACCGACTTGTAATTTGAGAGAAACGATAATTGAATAACCGTCTGGTCGATTTTACGCGCAGTTCTATATACATAATAATAAAGTAAATTATGAACGCAGATCTTAAAATGTGTCATTTTTGAGGTACGTTAAGATAAAAAATTTGACGTATCTTAATTTGAATACGTTTCAAATCAGTACAGACAATTTACCCGATTACTTCGAGTCACGTTACACTGAGAAAAAATATAGTAACCAAATTTATAGTAAAATTTATAGTAATGATTATACTGAAAAAATTGGTTAGAATTTCATGATTTCTTTACTATATCGGAATACTATATTAAAATAGTAAATATCACTATAATTTTATAGTAAAATATCTATACTATCATTATAGTGCCAACAACTTTTACTAAAAAACCATAGTAACCGTTATAAAATTATAGTAATATTTACTATAAATTTAGTAA
>UCOJ01001015.1:0-48537 GCA_900474305.1 Cecidostiba fungosa | reverse complement strand
GACCCCGACGTGATTTGAACACGCAACCTTCTGATCTGGAGTCAGACGCGCTACCGTTGCGCCACGGAGTCGTTGAAATTTGCAAGAGCCTTAATAGATCGCAATAACTCCCCCTCAAATTTTTCCACCTATGCCATATAATTATCTCCAATTAAAGAAAAAAAAATACAAGATCGTCCTCGTTATAATAGAAAATAAAATGCATCTATCCTTCGCACACGCATAAACGAGGTCGGTCGGTAGGATGTCGCTAAAAGCGACACACGCCTACCTCTGATGCTATATAACTCGCGTACCGGAGAGACATGTACAGCCGGAGATAGAGAGAGAGAGAGAGAGACAAGTCGAGTAGTATAACCCGATGATATTACGTTGCGCCGTTGTCGCCTGCAGCGGATAACTAAATACATTTGCACTGGGCTGCACGTTACATTTGCTTCGTCGCGGTTTATATATAGTCGTCTCAAAGCCGAATACACGCGCGTAAGCCGAAACTCTGCAGGCGAACTCAAAGTCCCGTAACGTACGCGTGTGTGTGTGTGTGTGTGTCCTGTGCGAAAAAGGGAGAGATAGAAAAAGTGCGCTGCTACAGTGGAGAGAGAGAGAGGAAGAGGAAAAGCGAGCTTTTGTCTGGGTACGCGTGAAAGCAGAGAACGAATATGTAAAGTAAAATTTAGTTATCAATTTTTTGTTTTATTCTTCTTAATCATCAGTTCAAGATAGCATTATCTCGGTTAGTCATTATATACCTATGTGCAAACAGCAAATATCTAAAATTATGTAAAAACTATTATATACCAGCGAAGCGATTCCGTATCTACTTTAAAAATAAAAGCTCGTTCAATTTGCCAGACGCAGCAACTCTATTCATCAATATCCATTAATTTGCCAGCAGCGACAAATCCAAGAGAGCGCGCAACTCTCTCTCTCTCCTTTGGCAAATTACTGCGCGAACGAAGACTCTCGCGATTGTCTCGGCGATTACCGCTGCTGTCGAACTAACTTCTCTCTCTCTCTCTCTCTCGAACTCAGGTATAACGCAGAGAACAGGTTCACCATCAGAGAGACTATATACTTCCATTCTATACGTGAGCCACGAGAGTAGAGAGAGAAGGTTATACAGCCGCTTTTCTCGAGGCGCGCACGTATCAAATTGGTTTGCTGGCGCGGAAGGTGCACGCGAGGGGGATTATACGCGCGGCTTATGAATCGCTCCTCATGTCGGAGCTTCGATTAGCTCGGTTAAGCGAGCGCTTTGTTTTCGGGGAACGAGTTGCTGCTGGGTAAATATTTTTCTTGCAGGAGTAGTACATACACACTACCTTGTTATTCTTTTGCTCCTTTTCGTTCGGTAAAAGTTTGTCGGAGTTGAGAGAGAGATGAGCTCTAATGAGTGATGTGTTCTAAATTACCGCGGTTCGCGCGTATATAGGTACAGCACACGCGAAGAAGAAGAAGAAGATCGACGGATTGATTCGTTAAGGCGAGTCGTCGCGCGCGCGCTGATTGGTTCCGAACTTTGAACCTATAGCCGTCACACACCGCACAGAATCGACTTTCGACGTGTACAGTGTATTATAGCGTCGCTCGATAAAATCCGGCTTCGAACAACTGCAGCTGCAGCAGAGGGACTTGACCGTCCGGAGAATCGCAATTATCTTGGCCAACACTTTACACGACATTTCGATAGCCCGGCGCCAAAGTTCTGCTGATGCTATATATACTATATACTGCGGCTAGCTTTCAATTTAACGAAACTTCGGTTACAACGACGTCTCCTCTATATAACACTTCAGTCTTCACTTGTACACACACATACAGCTGCGTGGAAGTTTGCGGAGGATTTTTTTAGCTATCATGCCAGCAGCAGCAGCAGCAACGGATATTAAATTTACTTTCCGAATACACGAGTGTATAGCTCTACGTGTGGTGGATGGAGCGACGCAACGCGAGAAGTTGGCTTATTTAAAACTTGGGAGACTCGCCGTAATGCGAGCTCTCTTGGGCGGAAAACGCCCGGCCCTTTGTCTGCTCTGAGAGGCAGGGGTGGTATAGGTAGCATCGCTAGCGCGAAGGGTGGAATATTAAGCGGGTATAGCGAGCGAAGGAACGAACGACTAATAGGATGTTCCGGCGAGTTTATTTGCCCGTGAGATTGTTTGTCTTGCGCGTATTATGTCGACCGATGACGAGGTGTGGCGCGAGACACAATCGATTACTATAGACTGTGGCCTATAATTACAGGATTTTCCCTGTAAATCACGCAAAAGGCTCGTGATGTAATATATATACAGCAGCGGTGTAATGAGCGTAAAAAAGCTCGCTAATAATTTTTTTTACAATTATACCCGCGGAAAAATAAGCGGACTTTTTAAAGCTCGGGCTTCTCTCTCTCTCTATGAAATTGAAATATGATGCGCTAACGCCGACGCAGAATGCTTTTTGCGTCAAACGCGGTTTGCCGGCTAGCCCCGGACAAAAAAGCTCCAAAAGGTTGCACTCGTTAATGCTGCCGTAGGCCGGCGGTCGTAGTGTGAAATTCACTCGGGCGATCCGAGCGACGGGATGTGTGCTGTATATATATAGAGATAGACGATGCGGGGGAAAGATGTGGTCAAGCGTGGTTAAGATAAACGTTAGATGTATTAGACGCTGGCTCAACAGTTCTCGGCTGGAGGGCTTATTTTAAGGGTGGATTAATTTTCTTTTTCCACCTAATGGATGGGATGTAAAATTTTTTTGAGAATATCTACAAAATCAAGCAAAGCACACGTGAAAATTGAGCGATAAAAAAACTCGACGTTAAAACAATCGAGCTGCGCCTTAAAACATGCAAAGAGATTCTCTCTCTCTCGCGCACGCGCGAGCCAATTAGAATTAAGTCAGTCTAATGCGGCGGGTAACATTAAGAGGAGCGTTACAAGCGAGTTTACCGCCCGACCTATCGTGATTTCGACTACTCTCTCGGTCGCTTGCAGACTTCTCTCATTGAAAAAGAAAGCCGCGCAGTAAAAAGATTATTATTGCGCGTTATACTGCCAATTTGCCTCCTGCGCCTTGCTTTTATCTCTCTTCCGGCCGTTCTCTCGCGCGTAGCTCAGCTGAAATGAGGCGCAATTGAAAAATTTTTTTCAGACTTCTAATCGTAAGTTCTCTTTTTTTTACTGCAACTCGTTTATACGCGAGTTCTCTGCACGGGATATATTTCATTCGCCAAGTGTGCGTATGCGACTTTTACAGTTTCCACTTCTTCTTTTTTTCGCCAAGATTATTTCAAAGAATTACCAGCAAACCACGCGTGTGTATAATTATTGAAGGAAGATACGCGAAAAGAAGGACATTCATCTGCCACACAGCATTGAATACGCGTATGACCCAAGAAGCATTCCCCGGCACAGCCACAAAGGTGTCAAGCCTCTCCTACCTCTGAAATATAAGGAGAAAAAAAGAAAGTTCACAGAGAAAGAGCGAAATTGCCGGCGTATCAGCCGCGCGAGATCTTGTCACCCCTTTTTCTTAATCTCCCTTGTCTGGCTCGCCGCGAGAGAGAAAGAGAGAGAGGATCGTTAATCCAAGGAGAAAAAGAGAGAGAGAGCCGCTGCTGCGCCGCTTCTTGTCGCTGAATAGGAAATGAATTCGGCGACGCGCGGCAGCAGCGCCCCCCCATAAATCTGCGCAGCTTCCGGCCTACGGCGAAAAGTAATATTAAAGGGAGCAGCTCGGGTATATATACGTGTATATCTATATACCTATATACGTGTGTAGCCCGAGCTTTCGGCTACCGCTGCGCGCTGTTGTCGCGCATTTTTTTTTTTTTTTATTTCGTCGTTCTCGTGCGACGGCGATATAGGGAAGGAAATTTATGTAAGGTACACGCGGTGATGGGTCGTGTAAGCGGTATCTCGATATGCGTGGGTTAGACTGACGTGGCTCCTGATAAATATGTATACGGGGTCGAGAAAAAAGTATATTAATAGCGCTTGTGGAAATATAATTTTCTCTCTCTCTCGGCTACCATGCGCGTAATCTAAATATTACACGTGTAATATTCTCTCTGTGAGAGGCGAGCGAACTAGAATTACTATAATCGCCTTTCGTATTATACTACTATCTCCTTTTCGTCCGAAACGAAAATTTTAATATTATGGATGAGTTTTCTTAATCCTCGTGCGCGCGCGCGTCAGACTCGAGACTTTAGCCGAAATTTAATCTAAATATTGTAATAGCTCGTATAGTATATACGTTATATGTATCCGAGCTAGAAATATATACACAAGCAGTGCACATACTCGTTATATAATCCGCGCTGAGTCCCGGGACGAAAGAAAACTGCATATATAGCGTTTGCAAATGAAAAGAGCGAGTATATATAATCAAATGAGGAAACAACGCCGCAAAGGAACCTCTTTGTATACTTACCTCTATATTAGAGTGTATACCAAAACGAAACTTTCGCGCGCGTTGCCGTACATTATTATTATATAAGCAAGCTCTCGACTCGTCGTCATTAGTGGCTTCGAGAAATACGCTCTAATAAGACGATATTCGAGACGGAGAGTTGATTCCTCCCGCCTGAAATTACCTTCGTTTATCCGAGGAAAGCGAGCATAGCATCTCTCTCCGAGAGAGAGAGTAATACAATATAGCCTTGTGGCCCGCCGTTATATATATAAAGGATGTTATATATACTCCCTCCGATCTGAGCTCGTCCGACGAAGGTATAACAATTAATTCGCGCGATTACAGCAATTTTCGCATCAGCGCGACATTATCGTAATTTTCCCGAGAAGAGAGTGAGCTTCCGGGCAATTTTCCGTGAAAGCGCGCGCGGGGAGGAGATTCCTCCACGGAATCTCGGTGTATAAAATGCAAATTCCCGCGTGCGTGAGTACAAGGGAATATAGCGGAGTGTCTCGAGTGGCTGCTGTTGCTGCTGTTGTTGCACTACTCGCCGAGATGAGATTGATCGGACGGAGAGCTTTGCGGGAAAGCTCGGTGTTTGTGTTTGTGTGTGCAGGAGCTGTTGGAGCTGTATACAAGCATAAGGAGAGATGAAGGAAAAGTTGTGTATATTGAAAATTCAGTTTTGTTATTTCAAGTTTTGATAGGCAATCTTCTTATAGGAAACATTAGAGTATAGTCTTTTAACGTATAAAGAAACTTCAAAATATACCATCCCGTATATTACACAGAGTTGACTCGGCAGATAAGAGGAGAAAAGGAAGTGCAACATCTGATCCTCGTAATTAAATGGTATCGAGACGAATTAGCCTCCTGCAGATAAATTGCGACGGCTTCCAATCCAGTCTCGTGCAGCGGCGGCCGAGATCCCCCGCTTTATCCCTCCCTGCAGTACTGAAGGCTGAAGGTGACTTTCAGCCAATTGCTTTTTTTATTGCACCGCTGAAATTCTTTTCTCTCGCTCGCTCGCGATTCCTACTCCGACGGCAGCGGCTTTTTTCTCTCTCTCTCCAAGTTCCTCGAGTGCATCGCGTTCCTTTTCTTATTATATACTCTACCGTTACGTGCGAGAACGAGCTTTTTTTTTGCTGCACGACTTTCTGACATAATACCTGATTTTTCTTTATGAGAACGCACGCGAGTGAACGCTTCAGTCCGAGCTAATTTATTGTGAATTGAATTCTTTATTTACTCAATGACAGAGAAGAAGCGGTTATTAATTAAGAAGCCGGTGAGCAGCGAAAAATAAGCTACACCGACTACAATAGCACGATATAATTCCCCAACGATCGTTCCAGCAGCAGTAGCAGCGGGCACTTGTTCGCTGAATGAAAATTTAAATGGCCGGGGTCAACGGTACACGTCGCCCGCTATGCGCTTCCCACTCCCGCAATATATACATACATATGCGCTCCCACGAGCGACTACTATTTTTGTTTTCAGCCCCGAGTTTTAATCGATAGCGCATTTTTAGCAGCCGTTTCACGTCCGGATCGAAACTCCTGATGCTACTACTGCTACTGCAGCGGAAAACAAAAAAGCGAGAGAGAGAGAGAGTTCCAAGTAGTTTTCTTTATTGCCTGCGAAGCTGTTTCCCTAACGCGACATCTGTACGAGAGGACGAGTTCGCGCTCGTTAAATTACTCTTTCACTCTCCCGCACTGTTGTGCGTGATGTTTGCTAGAGCGATTTATTGAAAAAAGTTCGCCGAAACCCGAATTACACGTATACCTCTCGTTCCTGCCGTTCACTGCTGATGGACTGTTTCGTGCGTGCACTCAGTCACTTGAAACGTGCGTTCAACGTCGAGATGCATAAAAGGATCCATCAATTATGCCATACCTGATACGAGTACAGGTATATGGAGCTCAGATACAAATATACACAAGCGAATCGACAGTACGAATCAGTGCAAAAGTTAAGCGAATCCGGAAACAAAGCTCTCAGCCCCCAATGTATCTGTATAAAGGTATATACTCACAGTCTTTGCTCTTCTCAGCGTCGACCTGACGGGGCAGTCCAGCGACGACAAGCAGCATCATCATGATCCCGAGGACGATTCTCATCCTCTGGAGTAGAAAAGGAGGCCTCACTCGCGAGCGAGCCGGCCTCGGGGCCCCTTTCGGGACCCCAGGCCTGTCTCGGCGCGCTTCCATCAGCGCGGCATTATCGTCAGCGGAGCATCAGCAGCGACGCCGTCGCCGCCACCGACATAACCTCCAAACCGCTCGCGCGCACTCGCCGGCACAACAGAGATTCCGAGTATTCTCGTCGTCGTCGTCGTCCTCTGCGCTGCCGATTATTCCTCGGCTGTACAACTGTGCGTAGACCGACGCGGACGTTACACACGCAGTGATGAGAGAGTGAATAAGCGAAGGACGAGGTATATAGCTATACTTTTTCTAAGCGAGAGATGCGATGCAAGCTCAGAGCTGCTCGCGAGCCGAAGGCGCGTACGCTATTGGCGTGTGGGCGAGAGAGAGCCGCCACCGTAGGGGGGTTGCTCGCTTCGCGGAGCGCGAGTATCGATCGCTGCGCGTGGACGACCGTCCGCGCCCGCTTTTCCACTCGCTCCCTTCCTCTCTCCGCTGCTGCTGTCTATATATACTATATACTGTTACGGTCAACAGAGGAGCACTTGGTGTGATGGGGGGAAGAAGCAAGAATACTTTGTTTCTGGTCAACGTCAACCTTTATTCAGCCGAGAGAGTGTGTATGCTGCTTGAGATCTCGACGGCTACTATAGCAACTTCGAGAAGCTGCTTCAGCTCGCGATAACGCGGCTCCGTCGGCCAGGACTCGCGATGTTCTCCGAATCGCAGGCCTATACGCAGACTCGGGGTTGCCAACTCGAGCACTGCGACGCCTGCACCGTCAGCACTGTTCTCCATCGTGCGACCTTTCTGCAGTAGGTTCGGTTCAATACATTGCGAGTATATCTATATGTAGTGCTGTATACAGATATACTCACAATGTGGATTAGATTGAACGGATCAACTGTGAAGTGAACCTACTGTATAAAGGCTCCAGCAGTCGCTACTACAGTGCAGAGCACGCACACAGCCGGTGCAGGTTGCGACTGTTGTGTATATAATAGGCATATATACCTAGTAGTAGGCTGCAGTCTGGGGCGCTCTTTTTTATGTAGCGATGCGGGCTCTCCC
Organism: Cecidostiba fungosa; assembly: GCA_900474305.1. Classification (NCBI taxonomy): domain Eukaryota; kingdom Metazoa; phylum Arthropoda; class Insecta; order Hymenoptera; family Pteromalidae; genus Cecidostiba; species Cecidostiba fungosa. The sequence goes on along the minus strand of UCOJ01001015.1, from coordinate 40,912 downwards.
TCTCTCCTTTTTTCCCTGAGAGAGCAGGTTGTGTGTGTGTGTGACCTCGCGATGTGGGGAACGGGGCCACGCGTTATATTGCGAGTATATACTCCGTGCTGATTCTTTTTTCGGGGGAATGCGGGTCGGTATTTTTCGATCGCCGATATTGATTCGCCGCCCTCTCGCGACTGTTGATTAAAAGAATCGTACATGTGTGTGTGAAACGGAGCGAATTCGTCAGCACCGGCGCTGCAGCTCCGCCGACGGTTTGTTGATCGAGAGGCGCTTTTGCTTAATGAACGACGAAGAGTGGACTGCTCTTTTATTGGATGCTATTATTGCGATTTCGCTCTTTTTTTATATATACGATGTATTTCACGCCGCAGACAGTAGGACGCGGCGGCCGATTAAACGTAAGAAACGTGCCCGAAAAAAAGGGGCTTTTAATTAAAGAGCAAAGTTATCTGTTCATAAAAGATGACTGCGTGCAGCAGCAGCTTAGAGGCGAAACGAGCGCTCTTAAGTGCAGTCTCTCATTGGCCGCCGCGCGTCAGCCCTTATACTCGCGGCCACTCGTATAAGAGTCGTGAAACGTAAAAGCCGTGCACACGCATCAGGACCTTTGCTGCTATTTAGCAGTAGCAGCACACGTGTATAGCATCCGTATAGGCATATATATATACCTACTTATATATGCTCCAGACACCTCACCCCCGCGCGACAAACCGCGCGCGTCAAATTTCTATTGAATTTCCTACTTGACGCATTGGATTTCGGCATTCCTTACCCGAAAACCCCTTTGTGTCAGGGGACGCCCTTGCGGATATAGTGTTTTCGTCTGATCTGATGGAAAATTGCTTTTTCGGGAGTGCTTATACACGATGTTGATGAGAATCAGTGTAATTGAGAGCTTGATGAAAAGAAACTAGTTTTCATTTTACGCATAGTATATGGAGATCGTTGTGTGTAGTTTTTGTGAATTTTCTATTGACTCTGTTCCGGAGGATAAATGCGGCTTGCGTCATCTGCTTAGGGAAATCGACGCGCGCTTTTGTCTCTGGATTATCAAATTGTTGAACCAGCGTATTCAGGTTTGTCATCGCAGGATTTTGTAGTATGAGGTGCAAACGTTTATAATCATCGTTTTGCAGCTATTTCTGCTGCTTCTTTTCTACAATTTTCTTACATAACGCTAAAGTATAGCTTCGAGGTGCTACAAACACGGCCAACCGGTAAGAGCTTTGAAAAACAGGTCATAATTTACTCGTCATTTCTACAAAAACTTGACAAACGCTCACTCGAAGACCAAAGATTCTTGTCCCTTACCCTGTTCACCTTTCGAATTGAAACAGAAATCATTGCGTTGATTCAAAAAATCAAAGATTCAAGAATAAATCCTGCACCTCAGCATTATTCACAACAAAACAGCTCTCCCACAAAAAAAAAAAATTTGTTTGATAAACGCTGTAAATTTCACTCGGCTTCTCGACGTGAAAAACAACCGGCCTCCAAGAAAGGCGGCTGTAAAATAAAATTTCATCAGCCAAACTTTTTCGAGCCTCTCTCGCAGGTAGATTAATAATTTTAATAAGAGGCGCATTTCTTCTCTGCAGCAGCAGAGAGCTGCGGATTAAAGGAGATACCGCGTATACCACCGGCGTCGCGTAAACTGGAAGATTACGCGAGCAGAGAGAGAGAGAGAGGCGTCATTGTATTTTCACGCATAGTCGCATCTTGCGGCTGGCGCGTTAACCTTGCGCTCTTGAGCCAAAGTCGCCATACTGTGCGGCCGACCGCATTTTCATATTCTCCGCGGCTGCTGCTGCAGTTGCAACGAGTAATGCGAAATTTCCAAGCTTATACTGCACGAGAGAGGGACTGCGCGAGCAGGATTAATTATCATGATGCGACGATGTGAGAGCGTGTGTCGGTGAAGGGCTGTTTACGGGAATTCATAATAACGTTGCAGTAGTTGCCTGGATTTCGTTTTTACGCGAAAATAAAGCTCGACACGTTGTTATTAGTCTCTTTCGGAATATTTTTTTAATACCGTACTTTTTTTTTCTCGGGGGAAAAAAAAACAATCGAGCGAGACCTGAATAACTAAAGTCAAAATGAATTGAAACTCGGTAAATAATGCAATCGGACTTTTCTACATTCGCGCACGCGAGGCGCAACAATATGCGCTCGCGACTGCACTATTATCGATAGTCTATCGCGATAAGAGCCGGCGGCACTTTTTCACCTGTGGATATAGAGATAAAGCCTGTGTAGCGTGACCTCGAGGAGAAACTGCGTCACAGAAACTGGCCAATGTTTCGCCGAAAAGTGTCGTGAAAATTCGGCGAGTTGAAGTTGTGAGGAGGGTTTGAGCTGAACTTTGACCGAAAAAAAATTCGGGGAAAAAATGAAAGTCAGCGTGTAGTCTCGAATACCGGCGTGCTCGGGACAACGTGAATTTCTGCGGCCGCGGATATCGTACCCCTAGACCACAGGCTGACTGATAGAAAATAACCGAGTAAGCCAGATAATCTGTGCGGATCTCGGATCTAGTCTGCTCTGCAATTGCGATGTGTCTGTGTGTACAGTGCAGTGCCTGGTACTTACTTTGTTTTCTTCTCGATTTACTCGGATTGGAGATGCTTTTTTTTTGGCTTTTGAGTGAATTTCGGGAAACGTGATGTTATTGTTCAAACTGCGCTGTATAAAAGCAAGTATCGTTGTTGTCAAGATTGTTCTTACCAAGCGTCGGTAATATGCACTTTAAAACTGTCAATCCGTTACATAGCCTCCATTTAAACGTCAAACAATGCACCAGAACGAAAACAATTTTTCCCGCTAAAAAGCAGGGCAATAATGTTTTGAAACGAGGAGAGAAAAAACGTATCTACTACGAGCACACCCGAGGCTACGCCAAGAAAAAGGTTCTTTAATCCCACATAAACATCGCGAGACTAGCGTGAAATGTCCTATTTAATTATCTCCGCGCAAATTACAGTAGTTCTTGCAGCTCTATCATTAAAGAGATCCTTGTATTTTCCGAGGGAGTATGGCTGCTACTAGCATTGTGTTCGAGAGATTAGCTCGAAAATTATAAGACAAACTTTTCAGTAAATTATCGACCTCTATACTCCAGAGTACTTTTAACAAACGAACTATAATGAGACTCTGTGTTATGCAATAACAAATAAAATAGTTGAAAAACACGTTGTTGGTCAACAATCGATTATCAACTGCCGCATATCGAACGTGCGAAAGACAGGGGCTCATCCCATAATTTCCTTTTGCCAACACAGAGAGAGAACAAGGCTCAAGCGGAAAACGAGCGGCTGATTGGATCTTCGTAAAACGCAAACAGCCGGCGTCGAATTAATACGCGTCAAATTAGAATAATCGAATGTTTGCGCCCAATTCCCCATATATATAACGTGTGACAGTCGTATTCCACGCATTCTCTCTCCTGTCCGTTATTCGTGATGTCCTTCCTTCGAAACGCAGCCGAGTTTTTGTTCCCATCGATTGACTAATAGAAATGCAGGCTCGTCGCGCGCGCGCGCGAGCCAACACATTCCGATGAATTCGACAATGAAGCATCCGCGTATTTGTCGCCTGATGCGATGCGTGTTTGGCCAGCTTCTAACGAGTTTTGCCATTGTATTATACGAGGATCGCTTTTGTTATTTGTACGCGCACGTGTCCGGGGCTTTGTAATCGTACGAGTTTCTTATTATTGCGAATGTTTTTTTAAGTGTTGCAATTTTGATTCGATAAATCGTCGTAAATTTTACAAATGGGCTGTACAAAAGGCCATTGTGAGAAGCTTTCAGCGGTATGCGAAATTTTTCGATACTACTCCGATTTTCGATATAAAAGTGTATAACACAGCGGAATATATAATAGCTATACGCCAAAGAGAGTGGATTTGCATGGATATAATAATTATAGACACATCGGCGCGTCTAATCGGTCACCGCGTCAACAATTGACGTCAAATATATATATCTCTGGCCTTCTGCTATCTTATCTTTCACGAAATTGAATTCTCCCGGCGATTTCGCACATATATCCTAAAAATCATCTAATCGTCAAAACAAATTCCCGGCCGCAACTCACGGCCCATAAATCTCGTAAAAACAATGAACGCCGGCAATCGACGACCATCCGTTAACAGCCGTCGGTAGCACACTCTCCCCTCGAACGAAAAAAAAAGAAAGAAAGTAAATAAATAAAAGCCGGCGTGCGCAAAAAAAATCGGGTTATTATTCACGCTTCAATCGCTAGTACGTCGATCGTCCATCACATAGTATATATATACCAGCTGTAGCAGCATCGAATAAGAAAATATACTAAATCCGTCAGAGTCGAAATCCCGCGGTATAATCACGAGGAATATAGCGAGTACACATACACGTCGGGGATAAATATGTATATTGCTTGCGCTCGGGTTATCGCCACGCGCGGTATACTCTCTCGAGTGTATAGCTTGCTGAATATACGTCATCCGCAGTAGTGGACTGTCGATCGCCGTCGCGACTTGTTGACGATCGCGTAGAGCGAGAGAGTTTATTATTATCACGAGACATGGCTCGTTATCCGCCACCGGTCACCGATTTTCGAGGTGGAGGAGACGACTGCTTTTCGTGCTGTGATTTTAAAAGTGTCTGATGTTCGTAATCCAAAGGTAATCATTACACTGCGCGTCGCCTCTATTGTTGCCGACGTTTCGTTCGTTTTTTTCCCCGACTCGGCCACGAGTGCGCGCTTTGATGCAGCGCGTATACGCATCAAAAGTTTATCGAGACACCGTATCGGCTTTCGTAATGCGAGCCTTGATTTTCCACTGCAGCGCGAAAGGCTTTTTCGGGATTTCGTCGAATGCAAGAGAGAGAGAGACTCCCCCGGCGGCTGTATTGACGCGAAATTCTATAGAATTTTTCGCGCGCGCGCTGCTCTCGGGAATATTTTTCGATATTTTTCCGCTGATTCGTGCTGTAGATAGCGGAGAGAGTTTCAATTTTCGAAAAATGTTTGCAAATTTCGGACACGAGTTTTTTTTTAGTATTATTTTATCGAAGCTGCGCTCCGCGGTGTTACGCAATACGGAAAATTGCAAACTTCTTATAAACACGCCGATATACACAACAATATAAAATCGCACGAGCCTTATGTAAGGCGACGAGTGTATATAATATAGTCATCGTTGCAGCATGTAACTTTACAAAATTTCCCCATTAAATTTGTAATGCAAATATCGAGCAAAGAGACTCTCGCGATCTACTTTGCAGATGATGATGATGATGCAGCGGTAACGTTTCGAATATCAGAAAATGCACACGTATAGACCACAAGTCCTTTAACACGCGATCGAATATACAATCGACAGGAAACGCGTTCGCCGTTTTACACTCTGCATCAGTAGTGTGTCTGTGTAAAACGCAATCTGAACTTGATGCAATTTTTTGCTATTACGTAAAATGAGAAATAATGAAAATTCATATTCGCGCTAAAAGCCACTACTGCTGCAGCGTATAATAGAGCGAAAAAAAAGATGCCGACGTAACTCTGTGTTCAAAGCCGATATACACACCACCACTTATAGTTTAACTCGTTTTATTCGCGTCAGGCAAATTGCTCGGCAAACTATAGGCAAAGAAAAAAATAATATCGAGAAACTACACCGCAAAGTGGCTACAGACTAGTATATCGAAAATAATCAATCATGTTTCTAATCACTCGCTTTCACTAGCTACCGCTTGTATATTAGCCGTCGACGACCGCAAATCGCGAGACGCGCGAATATTAAATTAGCGTCTCCATGACGATGTGCCGGTTCGCGGCCGCGAAAGCTCAGTAGTCCGCCGCAGCCCGTCCGAATCTCTTGTTATATGTACACGCGGTGGTGAAGAAGTTGACAGTCGAAAATCGACTGCTGTGCCGAAAAGAAAGGATATGGCCTGTTGTTGTGGTGGACGGATCGTTCGGTGATTATGTGAGTGATTATATATGCTGATCTTTTTGGACGAGGTTTGTAGATTCGGTGCTTTTATTGTATCGAGAATCTTGATATTTGGAAAGTGAAGTGATGTATGTTATGCAGCCTTGACGCAAGTCGAAGAATGCAATTGCACGTACGCGGTGACCTTTATTTGGCTAATCTAATCATATATACGCGGGTGATTATAACCAGCTCCATTAGCAAATACTCTGTGTACTTATCGCATATACTTTTCAATCATTTTCTATAAGACTCGTAATCCTCTATACAAAGGGTTTCTCGTCTGACTTTATCCAGCAAACTTTTATTTTATTAAAATAGAAAAGCACGTGCGCAAACGCGACGTACAAGTGCATATATCGACACTATCGAGAGTCCTTATAATCTGGACGTTACGTGCGCGCAACCGTCGGAATATAGACATCTTCAAACTTGACCTCCAACGTCGCATTAATCTGAGGCACGTCAGAATTTTGACGCGGCTCTCGATCGATAGGCAAAAATGTACATAACGAAAAATCCAATCGCGTAGGCGTCGAATCGACAAAAAGGCTCTCGTTATCCATGGAAAAACTTTCGTTCATTAATTAAGCGCAGTTTCATAACGCAAAAAAGTCTCGATACATATTAATTAAACCGCGTATAATACGTATATACACCCCCGAAAAAATAATCGGCTTCCTGTCACCGGCCTATCATGTTTTTAAACGCGTTTCGTAACATTCATCCCGATATGCAGTAGGCTCTCGAATGTTTACACAAAAAGCCCGCAATCGCTGTTCTTCCAGAGCACAAGAGACACACACACAGCCTAATTAACTCGGTGAAAAAAAAAAAAAAACGCGGTAGCTTCAACCTCGCGCGCATTAATCACCAATCAGAGCGTCGCCAATCCAGACAACGCGGCGGAGCGTATAGCACTAGTGTACATATGTAGTGGCTTTATTATTTCGACAGCGTCTAATTAAGGCTCGTCACATTATCGGAGCCTCATATATATATATATAGTATACATCCCGGATTGATCGGGAGAAAAGCTGCGACAGTGTGATGTGCGATGGCATTGGTGCGGAAGCCGACCAAGTGAGCGGAAGCGGGTCGCGAGGGTGATTAGTTTATTGCTATCGTAAAATAGAGTAACACAAGAGGAGACGACCTGTTAGCAGGTGCAGTGGATTTGCGGCGAGGCGTTTGTTATTTGTATATACCGTTAGGATTATATTGGTGTATCGAGAGCTTTTTTCTTTTTTTTCTAATTCGTGTGTGAATAAGGTGATGATGATACGTGTATTTAGTTCAGATAAACAAGAAATATTTGTATGCACTCGCAGCTAGCTTCGAAGCAATTCTCTATATGATTATCGTCTCTCTCTCTGTGCGCATAATTCAAGTCATGTAGATGAACGAGTATGTGTAGTTTGATAAGTGCGCTGCACTGCACACTTAATTAATCGTTGTGATATTTACCGTAGAGCAGTAAGGGAGATAAAGTGCGATGCGTGCTGCACTTATAATATGTTTGTGTGTAATGAATATTTTTTTTGCTCTGTCACAAAATTCGCATCAGTTGAAAACGTAAATTCGCGTGCTTTTATTTTCAGGGCTCGATATATCGACAAGACTTGAAAGCTCTCGGCAAAATGTTTTCTCTCCGCGATGCTTCCAGCGCAAGCTCGTCGGGCATCGATGAGGACTCTTTCGGTTGGTGGATTGGTGTCGAGTCACATGTAAGGTTCCTATCACTCAATACTCATAATACTCCAATATTCAGAATACCTGCGCTTTCAGCTTTTTTTTTTACTTTTCCTCGTTCATCGCTTTAAAACGTTGTTAATGCTATTAATAGTATGTATTCAATAATCGTGCATTTTTATCACTCATACAGTCGCGAGAGCCGGACTCCACATCAGCATCAGCGAAATCCGAAAACGCTCAGCCCTCCTCGCCAGTCTCCTCGGACTGTCCGTCCTCCACTGCGTCTATTACGGACGACTGTTCCCTGCGAGCCCGTGACTTGAGCCAGCCTGAAACGATAGAGGAAACGATGACGGTGACCGATGAGATCGAGCTCTGCTCACTCGACGGCGCCGAGGCTGCTCTGGACAGCGGTTTCGGAAGTAGCAACTCCGAGGGTCGAAATGCTGTCTGTTATACTCCTGAGAGACTAGTCAAGAGCGAGGACTTTAGGATAGTCACACCCTCGACAAGGTTCTATCCTACGCTGGCGGACCTCATGTCCTCGAGGATAACGTCGTCCAAGGGCTTCAGAACTTTGGCCACTGATAGCTGGTTGCATGATGGGAAAATCGGTGAGTAAACTAGTATAGATAGCTTAAAAAAAAAAAAAAACAATACATCGAGATGAAGTGCCAAAGCGAATATCCTGTCTTTATAAGCCAGATCGATATGGCGCGCGAAAATAGAAACGCTTTGAACTATTTACATTTTTATTGAGAATTCATCCATCCGCTCGTCGAAAATAAAGAGTGTACGAAATTGACAGGTATCGAGCACTTGGCAGCTCTTCTGCGAAGTCCCTACTACGAGAGCAGCTCGTCGTCCAGATCGAGTTGCAGAAGGTGCTGCGGCATCAGGTACGGCGGTGGTGAGGTACTGCTACACACTGAACGATGTCCCCGAAACGACGAGGAGAGAGTCGATCCGGAGCAGGAGCGAGAACCGGTGCCACTCTTTTCAAGTATTGCATTGATACGCGAAGATTGATTTACTAAAGATCAAAATCAATAGTTTCTAGTAGTCTCGTATCTCGACCTTATAGGTACGCCTGTCACAGAATGCGGCTCGTGTTGCAGCGAGAATCCGAACGATATCTGCTCCTACGATGTGAACAAGGATCAGCAGTTGGCCGACGACACGAGCGGCGTGTCTTCTGTCAGCTGTAGCGCTACAGAGGAAGACGACGAGGACCAGCTGCCGAGGCGACTATCCGACGAGCTGGCTTACGTGTCGTTCGAGTACGCATTTTCCGCGCGCAAATCGCAGGTAATTCGACACAGATTCTGATGTTGTGTTTACGCGTCTGTTTTGACGAGAGTTTCATCGACGTTTGCGCTACTCAAATTTAGATTAACAGTTCGTACAGCAAGGCAGTTTGAGTATTTACGTAGACATATATATATGGTTCGCCAATCAACTTCTAATTATACAATTCATTAGATCAATTAAACAGTCTTATTAATCGCAAATTAATACACTTCATAGGGTGACATAAACGAGGTGGTATCAATCCTAGCTGGCCTAGACAGTGACCCACGTCGCGTCGAGGAACTGCTGCTCGACGAGGACAGGTTCCGCGAGGCGACGCAGTCTGGACATGACAGTCTCACAAGGTTGGCCCTGGCCATCGAGCCCGACGTCGTTCCCATCATTCCGATCATCAAAGTTAACGGTGGCGAAGACGATAGAGGCAGAAACAGGCATCGTTTCAAGCCCTGCCACGCAGAGACCGAGCTCGAACAACTGCGCGACAGGATCGAGAGGCTGCAAGGCTCCAGTAAGGAACTTTATCAGGACATCACCTCGCTGAGGAGAGACTTTACGGTAATATTCTTGTTTCTTACAAACATACTTGTTGGGCAATTCGAAAGTCGTAAATTATAATCGAAAATATGAATAGCTTAGTAAACAGTCGGGAATTGCGTTTTATAAGAATTGTTTATTATTACGTATATTATTTAATACAAAATTAAATAATGAATGAGTACGATTGGAACATGGCCTATATCGAGCGATTAATATAATAAAATATAGGGTTCTCTAAGTTTAATTAAGCAACTTAAAACTTAACAATAGTACGGAGAGTCACTAGTCCGCGACAGACGTTTCTCATTTATACCAAATAACTTTACAATATAAAATGTTAATGAAAAGAAATTATCCCAACAGATAGACGAATGGAAAGTGAACCATTTATCAGAAGACATAAACAAACTTCGAACCGAAGTTTACGAACTGAGATACTTGGATGACCTCCTGAAGCTCCTAAAAGGTGAGCTCGAGAGGATTTCTAATCGAAATTGGCCTTTTACAATAGGGCGCTCGAAACACGGAACTGAAGAGATAAATCTCGTTGTTTAAACCTCATGGAAAATCCTTCGCGTTTTCGTTTATAGCTACAATTACACTTGTTATTTATATGAATTATTGTTTTCTTTTGTACGTATTCTATGTCAATTTAAAAATATAGTCCTTAATTGTCATTTAAAGCATTGTCGACGAAAATTTGTTTTTGCGACTTGTTTTTAATAAAAAAATGTTTGCTTTTTTAATAATTCCTTTTGAATGAGCGATAGAGAGCGATCCTCGAGCTGAATATTTACTTGGAACTTTGCTTCACCGGTTTATTCGTACTTATAGAAATGTATTTTACTTCCAGTTACTTGATATTTATATATTCATTGTACAAATATAATATATTTTTCTGCGGTATACAAATTATACGCCAACTTTATGTACAACACATCAGTTTAGAGATTCCCTTAAATCAACAATTCGAAACGCGCTGTTCCAAGTACGCACTCAGCTCTCGACTATCACAATCTCATATACAGCTTTTTACCCTCGACAAAGTACAATGAATCAATAGTGATCCCTCGAACGCTATCATCTATACTTGTGATCTCATGTAACGTCTGTGCGTTGCATGTGTCTGCTGGTGTGCTGCTGTCTTGACGGGTCCTGGGTGTAGCCCATGTTCGCCCGGAAAAATTCTGAGTGGCGAAACATATCGTGCGGTGAGGAGAGGGTTGGTAACGTGGGTAAGGTTGGAAATAAGCTGCTTAACATGCTGTCGGATGAGTATATGCCATTGTTATGTGGAGGCATCGACGAAGGTGGACACGAGGACATCGAATGGGCCGGGTTGTTGTTCTGAGCGTGACTGGCATGCCCGTGTCCGTGATCGTTGGAACTCAAGCCTCCGGATCCTCCGAGCATGAACGAACCTAGTAAGGCAAAGGCATTTATCAATTAATATTCTATCGTTAGCCATTTTTTTTATTTTTTTTTATTTTATTGGTTCTGATGGTTACCTGGGACATTGAGGTTTGACGAGCTAGCAGCAGCTGATGAGCTCAAATTTAGGGAAGGCATCGTCGAGTAGTCAGTAGCATCCGATTTTGAATAAGGATTGTCTTTTAATGTTAAAGTTGATCTAGAGTAAGGTGGTGATCTAGGTGTGAGAGAAAGCGGCACCGATTTGTCCGTCTTATCTTTTTTGATTCGTAATCCTGATTTACCCCCTGAACCAGCTCCGAAATGCAATAGCTCCAAATGTCTTCTCAAATTTCTAGACTGTCTTATTATCGCTCCGCACAGCGGGCAAGTTGCTGGCTGATCCGACAAAGTTCTTGATTTTGAGTTCCAATCTCCTAGAATAAAAATACACGTAATCTACCTCGAATACACAGCTTTATTTTTTTTCCTTAAAAAAAGAACTTGCTATTTGTTGCTGGTTATAAAAAAGAACGATACATTCGTAACTTTTGAAATTTATATTAAACGATTTACGCTTTTATTTACAGGTCAAAGTAAGAGTAGATACAATGTACACGATTTATATAATCATAATTAATAGCTTTTAAATAAATGATTCGTGTGATAATAGAACTATGTTTATTTATGATTCGCTGGTTATAAAATGATAAGACGCGCTTCTTTATAGTAAAGGTTTAAATATAATCATTAACAAACTAAGAAGTAGTAAAAAATATTTAAACAAAAATACAAGTGATTTACAGAACCAGTAATAACATAAATAATAAACGATGATCTACAAAGATATTATGTTATGGTGAATGGTATGACATAAATGACTCTACTATTCGTTCTTTATGTTAGATTAACCGTAGAATTTGCGATTTCATACAAAATGACTTGATTCGATTTCCTTCTTGAGTTTAAGAAGACTTTAAATCTCGCAGGATTCAAAGTATGTAATCAATTTACAATCAAATCGGTTTGCATAAATCAAACAATTATCTGGTTTGATAAAGATTTACAAAGCAATGTAATAATTAATATATAAAATTCCATGGGGCGCAATCCCTTACTCTGATACTTTTCTTATTAAATAGTCATTACATCTTACATAATTTCTTACGCACTAATCTGGAAGATTTAATGTAATTATTAACCAAAACGCTTAAATTTTAAACATTCGTTTCATTTCCTAAAGACCAAGTAAAATATTCAAAGTTACAATCTAGACTTAGATGAGTATTTAAAAGTGTCTTTGATTCTGTTGATTATAGCAGTCAATTCAACCACACAATTGTCACTTTAAAAACGACTTTGTTAGTCTTTCCGAAACACTAGTCTTCACTTTTGCCACAAATGCGTAATATTTACGATATGGGTAATACAGTATCAAATATAAATATGTATTTACGATGTGGCATAAGTACTCAGTTAAAAAATGAAACAAGATTATCAGTCTATGCATGATTCGCAAAATCAATCCGTTTCCTGTTCAAAAGTCGAAGTAAAGTCACAGTATTATTGAATTATCTTCGACTTTATCTTGAGCTTGGTTTTCTCCTTTTTTCATCTGGCCACCGTCGGTGACGAAATGCCGTGTGGTGACACAACATTGGACGCCTGTGGCGACGGAGAAGGCAACGGACTCGGGTTGCACACGATCTGTTCGCAACTGCTGCCTCCACTTTCGTTTCCACAGACCGATTGCCCAGAGTAACCACTTAAATTAACTTCTGGTTTAACTTCGATGGGCATAGAATCGGAGGACATCATTTGATGGTTCGGGTTGGCCGTAAAGCGGTACTTGCACGAAGACAGCAGATGCCGGCGCAAGTTTCTGGCCTGGCGTAACGTTGAACCACACAGTGGACAGACGCCAGGACAATCCGATGCTCCACGTATCTTCGTCGATTGTGTAGACGTTGTTGTTGTTGAATTATGAGCTGCTGGAGGCGATTGTACTGAAGTACTAGACCCTGGAGAGTATGCGACGTTCGCAATCGCACCAGGGAACTGTGGTATATGCAGCGGTGAGTATGGTTGCATCGGCATTAGGTTGTGTAGATGTGGTTCGCTCTCTGGATTGGCTATCAGAGCTGACGGATTATGTTCGACAACTGGATGCACCAGTTGATGTTGCGGTAGAGGCGTCGGTATATGATGATTTGCGTGTTCCGACCGTTCTTTCGCTGTTAACAGACACAAACACAATATTACCATTCTGAGGGCTGAACTGACCTTTTCGTCAAAACATAAGCCACGCCAAATTTCGTAACTCCACTAGCAAATCCAATTAATATGCAGTTCAACCCATTCGATGGTTGTGCTTGTGTCCGTACTTATTATAAGTAAATTGAAATAGAAATCCTACTTAGGTACATGATCTTTTTTTTCCAGCAACCATTACAAAACGTGAAAAATTTGCGGACACAAAACACAAGTTTCAATGGATAATCCTAATATTTAAATAAAGTCCATTAATCTGCTTACCTTCTTCACCTAACTGACTTCCGTCGTCCCCGTCTTTGTGACCGTAATCTACAGATCTATTGTCCTCTGAATGCTCATCCAGTGATCTTGTCTCAAGGTTAGAATAGCCTCTCTTTGGCCATTTACCACCTCCGCCAGAGATTTTCCTCTTCTTCTTTCTTCGGATTGGAAGATATGAATTCATTGCGTCTCTAGCCACACTAGGTATGTTGCACCCAGGAATTGCAGAGATAGGCACCTGTTCACCTTTCTGAATGATGAAAGTGTTGAAAATTAGTGCTGTACTGGACAAAATTTTGTTTTACTCGAGGGAAGATTTTTACCTCTGTGAGAATGGTCGGTGGATTTAGACCGTGAATGCTGAGGCATTGAGCTGCCTGCAGCAGCGAAGGCAACTGTGAGGGCTCCACGCTTATTTGTCCTCGGTACACGAATTCTAAAATAGCCTCCAGTTCATCCGCTCCAATGCCTGCTAGCATAATCACAGGATGCTGACATGGTGTAGTCTATAACATAAAAAAGGAGATGCGCAATCAGTACTCCTGCAACTATAGAAAACCTTTTGGAGTTCCAATTCAACTTACAAACGAGCACAAGGTTAGCAGTCCGATTGCTAGCACTAGACACGAACAAATTCTACAACGAATATACAAGCAACCACATGGAGATAAGTTTTCTAAAAATAGCAATTCTCTGCACAAGTATAAGACCGAATACAATGACTATTGAAAGAGGTTTTAAATAATAGGCATAGAAGTCATGCAAAATAGAAGAGCCTCTACCTTCAATATCTCAAGAAGAAATGGACTGGCTGCAGAGAGAACAATTTTATGAGCCGAGAAACTACGACCTCCAGCTGCTAGAGTAACATCAACCAGATCACCGTGTCCTCGAAGCAGTTGTACCGCAGAAGTTAGTGACGAACCAAATTCGCCCCAGGCCAGACTGTACTGCTGACTAGCGCTACCCATCTGCAAAATAAGAGAGAGAGCACATGAGATTTTGTCACACACTGAAAAGATAGCCTGCGTACGATGTACCCATGAGTGAACGATTATTATCCCTGCACACGCGAGACGCCTTCGGGCGACCTAAGGGCATTAACCTTAACGAGTTTGAATGAAGAAGTCGCAGGAGAGAGCCAGAGAGAGACGAGAGAGGGAACGAGAGCAGACCGAGAGAGGAAAAAGCGACGAGAACAGTAGGCAGGGAGTGGGGAAAAGGGCGCAGCAGCAGTTTCCACACACGTTATATCTATATACCACACACTTGATACGTACACACATATAAAAAATATTCCGTCCCGCAGCAGTAGCTTATGCACCAGGAAAAAGAGAGAGAGTATGTATCCCCTCGAAAAAAGTCCTACATAAAACCAGCGCACGGAGAGGAGAGAGTGCCGTTACAAGAGAGAGCGGCGGTCGGTCAGTCTCTCTCTCTGTCTCTCTCTCTCTCTCTCTCTCTCTCTCTCTCTTCGCGTCGGACTGCGCACATACACAATCGTAGAGAGACTCGTATTATAAACTCCCCTCACTCGGCTCGGCAGCGGCGACGGCAAGCTACTACTCCGTTCTCCTCCCCCGCTCTCTCTCTCCTCCCTCCCCTCACTAATTAATGCCCCCTCCCGGGAACGGCTCGGTTGGCTGCAGCAGCGCCTGAAAATCGTTCGCCCGCTCGCAAATGTATATTGGTAGGTATATATTTATTTTCTGCTGAGCGAAAAAAAATACTAGTAGATGACTAGATGTGGCCTTAATTGTGTATATTATTAAGTAGAAGTAAAGGATTGCTAACCTAACAAAAGTGTCGGCGGCTTCTCCACTCTCGCGTCCTTCTGTACGTATAGGTGTACCTATATGTATCCTTATCTGTCGGCGCACACACATACAAAAGACACTGGCGAACCGCGTAGCGGCGACGCTTCGTCGACAGCAGAGAACAGAACGCTCAAGCTGGAGATGCAGCAGGAGAGATAATGTATCGCAGCAGCACACTGCACGCAGTGGAAAGAAGAAGGGAGAGAGAGAAGAGACGCGCTGCTGCTGCGGCGGCGGCGGCGGCGACGGAGAGATAGCGTCGGGGCGCGCGCGAACGTCCGTGGCGGCGGCGCGGATTCTGAGCGAATATAGCAACGATCCCGTCTACCTACTAGTCCGGCGCGATCGAAACTTGCACGACGGCGCTGGCTGCACGATATGCGTGAATACATGTACGTGTGTGCGTGTATGTGTAGCAGCAGCAGCTACTGCTAGGTATGTACGTATATAGCGCAGAGCGCGAGGAGAGCATAGGGTATTGGTGTATAGGTACTTACAGAGGAGAGACGGCAGCGGCGACGCGACGTATGTGGGTAGAGTAGGTCTGTCTGGACTCACCTCAGTCGCATCAGCGGCGGCGGCGGCGGCGCGCAGTAGTCTCTTCCACGTAGACTCTCTCGATAGCCGGGTGAAAGTCGCGGGCCGTTCTTCTCGTCGCGAAGTAGGCTAAATCGCGGCCGTTATTGAGGCCAGGTTAACTCGCGCGCAGACTGTGCGAGAGAAAGAGAGAGACTCGAATCGGTCGTCGTTGGAGCGGTGCCACTCCACGATACGTACTGCGGCTTCCTCTCTTTCTCTCTCTCGACCCGGAGAGACTCTCTCTCGCCTCTCTCTCTCTCTCTCTCTCTCTCTCTCTCTCTCTCTCGCCTCTCTCTATCGTATATTTCTCTCTCCCTCTCCCGCATTCTCTCCTCTCTTCTCTCTGTCGAGAACCCGCCGATCTATATGTGTATGTGCGCGCGCGCGCGAGAGAGAGAGAGAGAGAGAGAGAGAGAGAGAGAGAGAGACTGGGAGAGACGTACCTACAAGCGCAACTATATACGTATATACATATATATATATATATATGAAGAGAGAATGAGAGAATCAGCGAGAGAGAGAGAGAGAGAAGCGAGGGGTAATTCGACGAGGAGTTTTTTCACGGCTCGGCAAGGGGAGCGCGCGCAACGCGATACGACGAATCTCTCTCTCTCTCTCTCTCTCTCTCTCTCTCTTGCCTACAGCAATATATTTGAGAGAGAGAGAGAGAGAGAGAGAGAGAGAGAGAGGCGAGAACGGGTCAGGAAAGTCGCTGGCGTTGTACGTATGTAACGGGAGAAAAAACGGTATATCGAACGCATGCAATGAGTGCAGTTACAAAGTGTAATATTCTCTATTACTCACACATCGATGGGAGAAGCGGCGTCGAAGCTATCGTTGCTGGAATGACGATCCCAGTGTCGTGTATAGCAGCCGTTATAGTAGTAGTAGTCGTCGTCGTTTCGTCGTTTCGTCGTCGTCGTCGAGGAGAGCTCGTTCTCTCTTTCTCCTCCCACCCTGACTGCTGCACTGCCGGAGCTGGCCACCTATACCGGCCGCGCGAAGTTGCTGCCGCCTGCCGGCGAACTCGGCAATTCGGCCTCAGCTTTTTTGCGCGTTTTTCGACTTTTTTGCGCACATAAGGAGAGCTTGGGCTATATATAGTTATACGCGCGGGCTTGTCTCTGCCTGCCTGCCCGACTGCAGCGTCGTCGTGTGTGCCACTGCTACTATGTGCTCTCCGTTCTCCGCGTAAGTCCGTAACTCCGTTCCGCCGCGCCGTGTGTCTTGAGCCGAGAGAGGAAGCGTTGTTTGTGTGTTTGAGTATATGGAAGAGAAGGTGTGGACGTAGGTGTTTGTTTGTGTACGCGGCGAGAAGGGGAAAATGGGGGTCGTTGCGGTTACGAGAGCTGCGACGCTTTCATTACTAATTTCAATGTTGTGCGAATAAAGAACGAACGCGGCTTCCTCTGTATTTGGTATAGATATATATACAGGTTCGCTGTATCGCTGTATAGGTATTATATACTATTAGAAATTTTGTGCATCAGCAGCACTCTAAAGCCCCCCGGACAGTCACACAGAATCGATGACCTGCGGCGCGTCTATTAGCAGTGCTTATGCAGCATTTAGAGAGATCATGTTTATACATCCCTTCGAGGACTTTCTTTTTTCCATTGTACTCGCATTGTCAGCGCAGAGACCGTTATCCCAAAGCGTTCTAAATGGGCAAATTCACCCATCGGAGGCGTTGCAGCAGTTCTCGGAATATACCGTTGTTCCCCAAATGGCCTTATATATGCGTCGTATATACATGTATATACTTGCGTCTACTGTATTTTCGGCGATAGTATCAATACGCTGTGCCGTTAGTTTCACAACATGAGGAATTCGTTTATTATCAAATCGCATATAAAATAATTCGTATAAAAAAATAGCAGTAGAGTCATTTCTTCCTGTCTCTACCTACATCGTATAGACAAAATCAATATTCGGATTACAGCAAGTGTTTGTTTGGATATAAAAACAACCCATCACTTCATGTTGGAGATGATAAAGTGCAAAAAGTGGGTAACTCGCGAGTATATTCCGGGAAATTGAGCCGTGGCGCATTTCGAACCAGTGGACACCACTCCGATCAAGTAATAAGTCATCTGGTCAGGCCACATGAGTGGGCCGCCACTGTCACCCTGTACAAATCATACGAGTTTATATTACATAATTATAGAAATTTGAGGGTGATGTCGAAATTATTATATTTATAATAGTTTATACTTGGCAGGCGTCCTTTCCTCCGGTGGACCAACCCGCGCATAGCACACGCTCATCGACGACGACCTTCTTCTGCTCGTAGTCCTTTTCGCACTGCTCAATGCTGACCACTGGAACCTGCACTTCTTGAAGGACGTCGGAACTGTCACCCTCTGCACAAGGAAACATTAATCGTACGTAATTATATATATACCTACTCGAATCTTTTATTTTAGAAAAGAGTTATCGCTGTACCGTAAGACGTCGCTCCCCAACCGGCTACGAAAGGATACATCCCTACGAAGTCGCGGTTCCTCATACTCTTCTCGATGGGCAGGCAAATCGGCTGGATGGCCTCTGTACGCGGTAAATTCGAATATCAGAATTTTAATGCATTAAAAACATGTAAATATAGGTGTATCTTATACTACGTACTAGTGAACTCTACGTCTCTGTCCAGCCTCAAAATAGCAATGTCATTCTCCTTCGAGGTATTGTTGTATTCCGGATGGATAACGTAACTCTCGACGATGACGTCGATGGGGTTGGCTCCGTCTTCGAAGCTCTCGAGGTTGTGCGCACCCAGACGCACCTGATAGGTCACCTCTTCGAACTCCAGGCAATGAGCAGCCGTCACTATGTGTCTTGAGGATATAAGGCTTCCACCACAGCTGAACACAATGTCGTCGGATTCGTCGCCGAAGCGAAAAGCTATTGCAGCTATCCACGGCCAGGCGTCTATAATTTTTGAATAATCATAATAATGAACCAATAATTAACAGAGACACGTATGGGAATAAAACAAAGTATAGCCTACTCAATGCAGCCTCGTTTCCGCCGACAATCCTATTGTGAAGAGCTGCAGCACTGTGACCACAATTAGGTGGCAACAGAGGCTTATAAGAGTTGGGTTTGTTCTTATCGACCAGCTCCAGTGCCGCGCGAGTCGATTGCGGTTCTATGGTAGTCGTGGCGGTGGGCTCACTCTCCAAAGGACAACAGACCATGACCTGGAAGAATCCGAAGGAACAGACGGAGGTAAGGACAGCGCCCATACCCCGGACAGGCCGTCGCGAGACATAGTTGTTGAGAGATGCGCACTGACGAAGCCTAACGCAGACTCCTGGAGCTCCGGTGTTGGTGGTACAGCTTTCTGGATTTTGAAAAAAAACGGGGAGATACTTAATATTTTTTCTGGGGATGATTAATGAGATGCTGTGTGGTATGTGGTATAGACAATAAGGTTACGCCAAGTTCAGGTGATTCGAACGATATTGTATCAATAAGGAAAGTGAGTCGGTAAACTTTGTGTACTTAAGAACGAATTATCGATGAGTAGAGAGCATGTATTTTATAGTCGATGTAAATCAAACATCGAATTATGTGCGACAACATAAATGATTTTCGATTAATTGTAATTAAATTTCTCTTTATACACGCGATGTAGTACGCTAAACTTTCGAAAACTGATTATTTACAAAATTATCAAGCGGTTTTGAAGCGTATTATAATAATAAATTTTGCAAATAAACAAAAATAATAATTATACTTACGTTCAGCGGATATTGTTTCGAGGCAAAAAACTGTCAGCAAGCACGCAGTTAATAACAAACTACTTCTGACGTCCGACTTCATTGTTGAAACTGTAGCATAAAATTGTAATATTTTTATTAGAATGAAATGAAACAATATAATTTAACATTATATTGTATAAAAACTATCATACCCAATTATGATTTAATCATAAGACACATTTCGTGTAAAAAATGTAATTTTGAAAATTTAAAATTTTTAAATCCTGATGGATATTGAATTGTATCAAAATTACCTTTGCGCTCGCGTAAGTGTATAGTTTTTCCTTGAACGAATTCCCCGTGAATTCGTTTTGGCAGCTGAAACACCGCTGCAGTATCTGAGAAATATTAACGTCTTCGCCTCTCTTTAAATACTAACGATATTGGCCGATGTATCAACAGCTGTCAACGCTATTGTAATCGTATTATGTATTAGTGATGATTATATATTTATGTTGCCTACTATGTAAACTTATAATTTTTGAATTTCATATACCTGTAAGATATATTATTTATCTTTATAAACTGGTGGATAAAACAAAAGTTAGTATTTAAAGTAAAAACAGGTTTTCGCTTATCAGAATTTAAAGTTCTAAACTGTATTTGACGCAATCAACGTTATTCTTTGTAGACGTATATGCACTTGCACAATGTCAAGGAGCCGTGTATCGTGTTATATATTGGGTAAAATATATTCTAAATGATTATTCTATTGCAAAAGATATCAGAATCAGTTTAGTCGAATAAAAATGTGTTGAGGAAAAAGTCGGGTATAAAACTAATTCAATATTCCGTTCGCCGAAGTGAATTTCTGTGAAGTTCGGAGTCATATATATTCGACATTTGCTTGGGTTTTTCGTACAATTCTAAATTATCCTCATGCCAGATGCACAGATAATCGTGAATAAAACTGCTATTGCTATGTTCAATAAATTTATTTTGTAAAATTCGTTATTTTTTATTCATACCTCAGTTTGATTTTGGAAACTCATGTAAGTCACTTATTTTAGAATAATTTCAAAGTTTTTCCTCGTAGCATATATATAGGAAAGTCCTCTTAGGCTCTTAACAAAGAATAACGTTGGTAGCTTGTATTTACCTAAGAATACTTTACACAAAGAACAGCAAATTATTTCAGTTAGCTATACATCATTCATTGATTCTTATTCGTTTTTCTCGCAGTTTCCCTACCTCCTTGCTATAGTTTGAGAAATATATAGGCTTCTTATCTGATAATACAAATGTGTTACATGCATTTCAATCATAAATCCTGTAGCGATTGCAGAAAAAGAATAATCTAGATCGATTGCGTTGGATAGAAGATTTTATTCAATTTTATTCGCAACTTTTCTTTTACTTATACAAAGTATTTTTTTCTTAATACACTAATAAGCTTTATATTTTGTACGTTTCTAAGGTCAATGGCAGATTAAAAATTCATTAAAAAAAAAATCCATACCTTTTTTCAATCCAATTCTTATAGTAACGATTATGCAATAAAATTAATTTAATACTATAAAGTTCTTGCATTTTGCGACCAGGCTTGCTCGTAATACATGTAGCCGCTTCTGCAGCTTGCGACGAACTACATTCGGTAAACAGAGGCGCGCTATTGTCATTCTTATATAGGCGCCTTTTATACAGCAACCGGCAATGCTTCTGCACATGAGGAAACAACGTTTACCAGGAAACTCATGACGTTCGTCGTCCCGACAGACTGTGCATTTTGATGAAATTCAGCTATGTATATCATTATCCTGTTAAGACTTTTATATCGAAGTCTTCCGAGAATTTTAAAAACGCTCGTTCGAGCGCCTTTAATTTTAAAGACTTTATCATTTATGGACGTTCTACGTATCCTTAATCTTGAAAATTTTCATGATTTTAAGTTTGGCGCGGCTTTAACAATAAGCTATATCTATATATAGAGATTGAAATTTTCCAGTCGCAGGGGATATACGAGACATAGTATAGTATTGTTTTCGCAACAAAAAAAAAATTAATCGTTTGATAAACTCTGAAACGATTTTTACTTCATATACTTTTTATTCTGCAAAGTAACTACAATAATATTTTTATTGACCAATAAATGAACTTAAAAAAATAATTATATATACAAACGAATAGAAAAAAAAATTATAAATTAAAAATGCCGTGGCATCGAAGCCTCCTCTCTTCCATGCTAGCTGAGCTTCTCGCTACTACTACGGCGTATCTGCAACATTAAAAAAAAATTAACTTATTTGGGGTATATATACATTCATAGATATAAACCAAAGCAAAAGAAAAAAACTCTACGAAACAAAGGCCACATAGAAGCTATATCCGTTTATGGTATCTGAGCAGAAACAAATATTGTAACTTTATACAAATGTGATTTGATGTTCTATTAAACGTACTTCGATCGCGATTTTTTTAACTTTATCCTAACAAAACGTTTAAAACAAATAAAAGTAAAATAAAAAGTGGACTATATATTTATAGCGGTGGTTAGAGAGAGAGAGAGAGAGAGAGAGAGAGAGAGAGAGAGTCGCAAATTTCACTGTTCATTTTGTCCGAATTAATTATTGTACTGATGATGGACATCCAATCTATATATACGATTTTAATACTATTCAGACCTGCTGCACGATGAGAGAAACCCGCTCGTGCTGTGCTGACGGATGCAGACGTCGCACTGCTCAATAAGATTCGAAGAATCGCAAGTCCAGACTAAAACCGCGCGTTATCACAGCGATAACGCGTATATAACGCAAACTGCAGTTCTCTGCTTGAGTAGCCGTCGGACTATCATCGAGAGTACAAGTACACGCACAAATATAAACACAAAAATCCTTACTTGATGCTCGCACTAATCCAAATATCTCGCAGCTCCTTGACCAGGCCAACTACTCTCTTCGTCATCACCTCGACGGGTAAGAGCACTTTGTGGTAGTCATTCGGCTGTAATTCCTTTGTATAATTTACTAATTTGCCGAGATATTTCATCTTCAACTCGTCCAACCTCTGCTGGGTATTTCTTAGCTTCTGTACTCGTGCCGGAAAATGCCAGCAGAGGTAGTTTCCATCGAGTAAGTCTTCCAACGATCCCAGCCAGTACTCCAAATCTTTTTTAAGCTGACTGAGATCCACTCGCTCTTCTTCCACTCCGTAAAACTGCAATTGCGAGCTACGAACCAGTCTCTTTATCCTGTGCTTGTAGCGGCCTCCGTTTGCGAGAATCATGTTAGCTGAAATTTTTTTTCAAAAGTTACATTGTGTTTCAATACAGATTTCAATTTTTTTATTTAATTTACATTTATGAATTCTTACTAGTACTCTCGTATGTGGTCTGGTCTAGCTTCATGATGGCGATACTTTGTAATGGAAAGCCGAACGAGTGGAAACGGGCGCGGACAGGACTTGTCACTCTTGCAGCGAGAAAAATACTGACGACCATTTATAATCATCGAGAAATTAAAAGGTATTCGATCGTTTTCTCTTGTGTTTATTGTAGCGACTGATTACCGTATAGACCTGCTATCCATGTATATGTATATATATAAAGTTATTGAGGCTCCCTGTCAAAGTCATATTCAGCAACATAACACAAAATTCTTCCACTACGTTTCAAATATGGAACGTATGTATATAGAACTTTATATAGAGTATCTACACTCAGAGACGACGGAATTAGTCGGCAACGTATAAAAAGGTTTTGTATAAATTGAAAATAGTAATCGACTTGGATAATCTCAGAATTAAAAATTCTTTCAAAATTTTATTTATTATAAACTTACAGTACTAAATAACTCAGATTTAAATAATAATAATAATAATAATAATAATAATAATAATGATTATTATAAAATAAAAATAGTAAAAGCACAATTCGCATCGCCAGTTATGTATAATGTACACAGTAGCAGTTACATTTATCCTACGTGTGAAATAAACGACTATGTCAAAAAATAATTTACAAACTTAAATCTTACGTGCATCGCAGATCATTTGCTTAAAACTAAAAATCAATAAGATTTTTATAATTTTAAAGTATATTCAATAAGCGTATATCAATACAACCTTCCGAGGAGGCACCTCTTCAAATTACTCAGTTTTCGGATGGTACAAATTGCATATGTATATATCTACGACGAGATCCGCGCGTATATAAATAAAATATGCATTTATCGTTGGCGCGTGTAATGACGAACAACGTTTCTCATGTACTGTACAACATTAGTGAAGCAATTTGGTAAGTTTTAAACCAAATTGGCTTGAATGAAGTCGAGGAAGTGGCTCACTCTCGTGTAGACACCGGGGAAACCAGCCTCGGCGCAACGGAATCCGAATGAGACGACACCGATGGCGTAGTAGTGCCGACCCTTGGGGAACATCAGGGCACCACCACTGTCACCCTAAAATTCAACAGAAATTATGAGTACATGTATGCGTTATAGGAATAAAACCGAAAAAATAATTTACCTGGCAAGCGTCTTTTCCCCCCGTAGTGTAACCAGCGCACATGACTCGCTCGTCGATCACTTGCTTCTTGAACGGAGCGAAGGCTTTCTGGCAAGCTTCGTTCGTCACGACTGGGAGTTGGACTTCCTGGAGGACGTTACTCGCTGGTCCATCTAGAAAACGCAATCACACGATATATATATATAAATTCGTAGCCAGTGTTCGTAATGGTATAGCTGAAATCAAGGAAAAATGACTTACGGAAGTAGAGCGATCCCCAGCCAGCAACGAACGGGAAGTTCCTAACGAAATTCCTGTTCTTAATTTCGTCCGGCAGCGGCAGACAGATGGGACGAATCGCGGCTAGAAAAATCGTTAAAACCAGATTTATACCGCCATACTTGACTCATATATATATCAACCGAATAAGCACTCACGAGTAAAGGCGACCTCGCGCTTTAGCCTGAGAACAGCAATATCGTTGACGTAGTTCTCAGGACTGTAGCCCGGGTGGATGGTACCGCGTTCGATTCTCACGTCGATGGGGTTGGCTCCGTCGTTATCACTGCTGAGGTCGTGTTCGCCAAGTCTAGCAACGGACAGGTCGTACCTATTGTAAACACAGTGACCGGCAGTGAGGACGTGTCGAGCCGAGATCAAGCTACCACCGCACAGCCACTTTATGTCACCGGTTGCCTTGTTCTTGTAGCCCAGGACTGCTACCCACGGCCATGCACCTGATGCGCGAGAAAAATTTTAGTTGACGGTCATCCGCGTTTAAGATGATATAAACTCACCCAAATCAGCGGGCCAACCACCGACGATCCTCCCGTGCTCGGCATTACTGTAGCCACACTGTGGGGCGTAAAGTGGCCCATAAGACGTGACGTTATTCGTCGGCAGAGGTGCCGGTGGTGTCTGGGGCTGAATAGGCGTCGGAGTAGTCGCAGTTGCACCCAGAGGACAGCATACGATCGGGTCGAGGTCCGCGTAGGTGCAGACGGTACTTCGGAGGAAGTCACCGGCGGAAGCGCCGTGTTTCTTCAGGATTGCGACGTACGGAGCGCAGCGCTTCATGCGCACGCAGATACCCGGGGCGCCTGGTGAGCCTGCCTTGTTGCATGGTTCACCTGGAAATTCAATTTCAGATGGTTTTAGCACCTTGCTTACGCGTGTAATGCGATATATCGAATTGATTGAAATGATTTGCAGTGTGGGTAAAAAGTTGCGTTTATTCATGTTCTTTCAACAAAATTATAATACATGCAATAATTCGTTCGGCGCGTATATACGGCTGCAGCCGATATATATTAATACTAATAGTAAGCAGACGACGGATTTTCATCCTCGAAAAGGCCGCGACAGCGCTCAAGCCTCTCTTCCATACTCCTCGAAGTGTCGACAACTGCTTCGGCGTACCTGCGGCGAAATCGAGAATAATAATTGCTGGGTTTACCTATATATTTAAAAAAAAGTATAGGTAAACCAAGACACTAACTTGATGACCGTAGCGGACCAGATCGCTCTCAGCTGTTTAAGCATCACGACGACGAGTTCGAGTGTTTCCTCGTCGGGCAGCCCAATTCGAAAGGGTTCCTTGCCTACTTCGCGATTGATCTTATCGAGCGCCTCGTTTTCTTCGTAGCCGAGCACTCTGCCGTTGGCTTTTTCCGTCCAATACTTAATTTTGAACAATGAGACGTTAAGCGCTTGTCTCATGTGCGGAAACTGCCAATTCTCGAGGTTCTGCAACGATTCGATCCAGTCGTCCAGATTGAGCTTCAGGGCCAAAATGTCGCGTAGCTCCTCCGACGTTCCATCCATCTTTAAATTTGGACAATGAAATTGCAGACTGTGCATCATTTCCTGGTAGCTTTCGATTGCGTCTTGACCTGCAATTCGCCCCCGTTTGTTTAATCAATACCGTTATATTTTTTTTTATATAAAAATGTATATAGCCGTGTAATAATATACCTGCTATCAACATATGCATGGCAAAATGCACCGGTTTTCTTTGAAAATTAAAAAAAAAAAAAAAAATACTAGTCCAGAGCAGCAACAGCTCTTACTTGTTCTTTATTCCTGCGTAGCTCGAAGCACACTGATGAGCTCTCTGACCACGAATAATAGAAGTAGGTATGCAGTTTGTGTTTTGTTTTGGCGCTCGAACGTTTCGGAGCAAACATGTGCGAGCTACTGTGTATATGTATGTAAAATCGTGTATATTAGGCTCCATTCGACGTAAACAAGCCACGATGAGAATTTTTTTAGATCGTAAGAATTTCGTTTTTTTTTTTGTCGAGAATATTTTGGAGTCGTCGCGATCGTTTTTACCTTGCCTGTGTGAAAAATAACGATGAAGTCACTGGAACACTGATGATTATCGTGATTTTACGCACTCCTGCAGCGGCTCCGGTTTAAAATACACCGATTAAAATCAGAGGAAAAGCATTATTTCCCAGCTCAATGTTCACACGTTTGTTTATATACCTGAGAACAGAGTTTTCTTTGCGACTAAATATTCCTATCAATATATATATTCATCTGCCTCTGTATTTTTTTACGATTTCGTAGAAAATTTACAACGTCGTTACCGAAAGCAAATACGCAAATCTCATAATTATATTCCTGTTGGAAGGTTCTTGTGCGGTTAGTTAGCCGCAGCGTAAATTTCAAAAACGTACTACGTCACACAATGGATGGAACAATATGTTCTGCTCTTCTCGCAAGCTTTATGTCTCGTGTCATACGTGCACGAAACGACTTGCCATGAAAGACGCTTGAAGCTGAAAATTGTTTTGGCGCTTACTTAAAATGCTTTTAGTTTCTGCAGCCGAGCGAAGCGTCCTTGATATACAATAGATCGTGACGATTTTGAATTTCACACGTTTTTGCGCACATTTAAAGCTGCGGCAACGGAAATTTAGTTAATTTCTGACAATAGCTTTGATATTACTAAGCAAAGTTTGCGTTGACTGAAATTATGATTATTAAACGAGAGGATTTTTTTTGTTTGAATTAGTGATTTCCGAATCGAAGATAATTTTTGTTGAAAAGAACGATCATTCATATTGCTACATTTATAAAAAAAATTAAACACCGAGTTTTCAGAAGCCCGTACAGACTTTTCCATTGCATAAGCAGAATTTCGTGTATAATATAGCAACTCGATCGACGAAAAAAGCTGCTACTGTGTTGATTTAGGTGTGTGACATTTCTCTAACACACATCAACTGCATCAATGACACACGCACACGAGGATCGAAGTCGAAGCGAATTCTTAAAATTGGAAATTTTGAACCTTATTGTGTATTGGAAATGATTTTAAAACAATATTGGCTTTTTTCGGTCAAGTGTGTTTCACCTGATGATATTAGTAATTATTTACCCTTTCTTTTTATAAATTGTAAGTTCTCTTTCTTTGGGAACAATAAATGACGAAAAAAACCGTTTTGGAAACGGTGCTTGCATCTCAAGACTTTATATTTTATACTCCTTAACTGACGTAATGCATAACGAGCGTTAACGCTTATAATACATAATCTTATAGCGTCATTAAGAGCTTGAGATCGCATTGTTGGTCGACTATACATTCATTTTTTTTACTTCAATCCGGCATAAGCAAGATAATTGAGTTCCATTTCAAGTTCGCATCCCCGACAGTCAATTAATTTGACGCTAGTTGTAATTTTAAATTTTCTCGATTAAAAGAATCTACAAAAGAGGTATATAAAAACGTATGTAAGTGATGATCTACTACTATACACAGCTCTGATATATATATATATATATAAATCAGTTAAGGTCAAAAGCATCCACTTCTGCACCAGAGTAATTAGCCGCAAGATCGGTAAAGGAAAGTCCCGAGCGATCGGTTGCATAACGGCGAATTTCCAGCATGCAATAATAAGCTAATGCTACTAGTCGTCCTTCTCGCGGTTGCGCACGTTCGTTTTCGGCTGGACCTTGACCGGCTTTTTATTTACAAACTGAACGACGCGATTCGACCGACCGATATATCTGCATATACATACCGGCTACTTCTTCCACGAAAATCGGATGGACTTTTTTTCTATGACGAATGATGGAGGAGCCGCGCGAGAGATTCCGGACATTGATTTAGAACTGAGTTCGCGGAACTCGTACGCGATACAACGTATGTCGCTGATTACTACAAGGCAGTTTGCGTCTTGAGAATTAACGTGTCTGTGTCTGATGATTCGATCTCTTTGACATTTTGCGAATGCGTCAAGTGGGACCACGTAATTATGAAGGAGTTTCCTTAATTGTGTGTTACTGACCTTCTGCCGAAACCTTGTGTTGACTTAGAATTTGCAGTCCGAGTAGGAGAGCCAGTAGCGCGTGGCCGGCGTGACTTCTGCAGAGCCGCATCCTGTCTCCGGGTGGCACTGCGAACAAACACGTATACCTAAGTCATTCGTAGGCGCGAATCTCTCGAAATTTAATATATTAAATTTTATTTGCTATGTCTTGGCAATGTAATATATGCTTGACGTCAATGTCGATCCTACAGCACAAAAAATAAATCGGTATTATTCTTAATAAACGCAGAGGATATTTCGTCGCTTATTATATTGTAGTAGATGAGAATTTAATTTCGACGATATTCTGTAAGACTGTTATCACGATTGCATCAAGTGTTCTGTTTGATAGAAAGCCTCTCCTAGTGTATAAAACTAGAAAAATCGGTAAATATTGACAGAATTAACAAGGCACACGTGCGCCACAGATATAATATATAACACACATGCGGTCATTATCATATTTTCGGGTAATTTCGTAAGACGCTGATTCTGCAGCACATTGAACCTTTTAATTTTAGTGATTTGGAAACTTGATAAAACTCGGCTTTCTCTCATTAACGAGAGCGCCCAAAAACATTACAATATTTTTTTCAATGAATTAACTCTGAAATCGATATATACACGTGCAACGAAAACGCTGCTATAATATTATATTGCAACATTCGATACATGAAAAAAAAGCAGATTCATCGATACACCGATGTTTATGTCTATACATCGGACCGTAGATTTATCCTTACATTTACGAGTCTGCAAAAAAAAAAATCGCAGCACCGACGTAACGATCGTCGATATTATAATAAAGGAGGAGCTGTAATAACACGCGTCACTATATATATACTAGCCGTTCTTTATCTGTGTTTGCGTGTGAGAATCTGACGAGGCGTGTACACCTGTATATTTTGAGAAAGAGAGGGGCAGGGATTCCCTGAGCGAGTCTGGTTCACGGTCAATCGTCTCACGCGTCTATAATAGCTGCTGGTATCCTTGCCGATCTCGCGGAAAATCAGCAAAATGACAGGAATGCGTGTATTTTTAATTCGTAGCGTGAATCGCTTCCGTTTTATTCCTGACATTTCACGTATAGCCTCATGATTGCGAATCGATAACAAGTTTGTTTAATAACTAGAATTTTGACTTTTGACGCGTGATCGGTATCTATATATATTCTCATAGTTTGAAAGGAATAGTTTCCAGCCAATTACGAAATACTATAATTAAATTATATGTTATTGCTACCGTCGATTAAACGAAGGCCAACGACTTAGACTTTTCCGAGTCTGATAATGCAAAGCTATAATACTGATGCCATACACTTTGTCATCTAGTATATAAGACGATTCTATAGTGGTCATCGGGCCTTTCAACGTTTTTTTTTTTTTGAAAACAAACAGTTTAGTGCAATCGTGTCAATATGTGACATCATGTTTTTTTCCATCGAGTTTACCGAAAAATAATTCGGTATAAAATTGCCGTTTTTCAAATAGTCGGATTCACTCTCTTATCTCAATTAATTCGTCTCTTGCCGACCGGTTCCTCGTGTTAATTTGCGATTTTTACGAATTTATGTGCCTGATATGCGACATTCGAAATAATTGCGCGGCTTTTTTCAAGACAAATATTGTTCAAGCACATAATGGAAGTAGCATATTTGCTTTACATCGATCAAAAGTATAGTATTTTTGAATTCTAAAGATGAGATGTGGCTTTCTCGTCTAGTCGCTGAATCAACAGCACTTGTAGAGAATTAGCATGAATTAACACATAAAAAAAAAAAATCTCATTTGGGATATATGCGACTCTATTTGCACAAGACGCGAGAAGAATAGGAATTCTGAAAATCTCGTATAACGTTGTAATTGACAGGATGATCGAGACGAATAACAGAGCCATCACGCAGACACTCGGCGGTCAAAGATGTTTTCGAGACTCTCATACGATGATCCTTAACGAACTCGTTGAATGAAAAATTCATTGGAAAATCGATAGTATATATACTGATGTACGACGCAGACTTTTACCGCACGCACAATGAGGAAATTATTAAACTCACATATTTGCATAAATACAGAGTGATAGTCATTGTAATTCCAAACAGGAGCAAAATAACTATACTCTCATCATCTTTGTTTATATTCGCTATCCGACAAATAAGAAAAATAGAAAGCCTCGCGTAATTGGAATCTCGAAGAATCTTTCGCGTATCTCTCGGGTCCATTGATGCGGTAATAATCGTTCGCATCGCGATTATAATTTTGTTCCGTCATATGAGCATGAATATACGTACTTCTCCTCACACATACGTACACTCGATACTCTGAATGTATATATATTCGATTGATTTTACTTCTCGGCTTTGTGCTTTGTTTGACAAATTATACGTGGATGAGATTAAAATCTAGGTGGTCTTTCTGAACTAGTTTTTCCGCTTTATACCACTTACAGCAGTGTTATGTAGGTGTTAATGCGTTTCGTGTCCTGTGGAGATATGAATAATTGAATAATACTTCCTGCAGACACCGTTGTTGTTGCGAACGAGGATAGATCGAAAACGAATAGATAGTATGTAATTTTTTCGAGTGCTTGAAGACAAAATCTCGAATGTAAGTGATATATTCGTATAAGCGAATGGTGCTTTTTGTTTACCGCCATCGCAACCTTGATAAAAAACATATAGGTACTAATTTAGATCGATTGCAATTTTCATCTGTCACAACCGATCACCTCCACTTAACCGGTATCGATCTAATTCCGTCGTTAATTGGCATCAGGTAATACTTCTCGATATTAATAACGAATGGTATTACACGCAAACTCCACTCAGGTCTAAATTAGAATTTATATGACGTGTTACGATCGATTACCCTTTTTCAAGAAAACTAGTCTCAATGTAGTTCCCCGAGTCGAGTCTCTGATGAGCAAGTGAATCAGAGAATCGGCCGGTATTCAATTTCCTAAATTGATGACTATATATAATAACTAAGCTGCAGAATCAACAACCCCATTATCTCCGAAGTAGAGTCTGAAAAGCTTCACTTCAATTTGGACACGCTTCAATAAACCTTTTACGTCATTGTCGTCTTCGTTGCTCAAAATCCCGATTACCCGCTCAACTGTATACCAAAAGCCGCGATCTTTTCATATTGTAATTTTTCACCCTTCATGCGATAAGCTGCGATCGATAAGCAGTGCGCGGATGGAAAAATTCTTCTGCAATCGAGTTATTAAAATATATATCTAACACATCAGACGAAAAGCAAACACCTAATACGCAACATTGTTTCACTTCCATAATCACTTCCGAAGGTAATTTACCTGAGGCGATCGTTGAAACAGTCGACGAGCCGTGGACGTTATGAACGACACATGCAACACTACCGATTTTTTTTTTAGAGAAAAAGACACGAGAGCGCGCACACGCAGAAGATTAAACCTCGACAGAGTCGCGGCAAGACTGCTGCTCGATCCTCCCGGACACATTCTTTTTATACGAACGCTGAGCCGCGCCGGCTTATGCTCTTGGAGCGAGCGCCACGAATCTGTATGTTTGACTTATCAATTTTCATGGAACTGTGTAAATATATAGATGTATATATATTTTTTTCGATCGTTTACTTAAAAATAATTGATTATCACTATTTTGTGTAGGATGGCGAAGGATGGGGTTTGGATAGTTTAGAGACATTTTTGAATATAGTTCGGTTGGAGACACACGACCTTCAAACAAGGTCCTGCAATTAGGAACATGGAAATTCCAGTGGAATTGAAATTTGCATTTTCTGCCTATAAACCATATTCATTTTCGATTTCTAACTTATCATTTTATACACATCATTTCTATATATCCTTCTATACGTAACAGAGCATTGAAATTAATTTCATAGTTGAATAAACCAACTGACATCTTTGAACAAGAACATGACATTGTACGTGTCATATCAGGTAAATTATAAATCAGAGCACAGAAAAAAAACTAGGCAAAACCCAAAATTACGTTTTTCGCGAAACCTCATTGGCGTGTCATCTCTTAGGACTGATTACAGCATCTCGTGCATGTCGCCGCATTAATCCGCATTACATCAAGGTGTTGTTCTTGAATAGGTGTTCAATCATCTCTCGCGTTGACGTCTTTCTTTTCTTTCTCGGTAAAATTGATTTTATTGCCTTTTGGTCACTGCAGAAATACAAGAGGAAACGTTGACGAATTCCAAAGCTCGTTTGCAAAATAACTCGTTTTTCTGCATATTTGCGCAAACGTATAATAAAAAAAAAATGAAGCGATACGTATCTTCAATTAACTAAACAACTCGGTTAATTAGCCTTTGGAATCACAGAGCAACGGAAGCACGAATTACCGCAGGACGAGATAAAGGACAATCAGAAAACAGAGATACGAGCTTCAGAAAAGTCTTTCGCCCTGTGCACATTCTCACATATAATAGATACGTCATCCTTTTCATACCGCATCGCAATTGAAAAATCATGACCAAGTCAGTACCCAGAAAAAATGCCATACGCACGGCTGCATAGACTTTCGAAGACGACGTGCGAACCAACTGAGTAAGCAATAATCCCAGTCTAACAGAACGAGAACAGAGCACTATATGATACACGTCGACACGTGAAATGCATGTTCACGCCCGTGGAAATTGGAAATCCCGCGACCGTTAATAAGTTCGCGAAATTCCACGCAGTAGGGCCTTCAAAAATCAAGAACCAGTCGCATTCTCGATCTTCCAGTCGCGGCGCTGAGTCATATTGTATAGCGGGGAAAATCGCGTAAGGCTATATACATATGCGTGGCTGCGGCCTCGAAGGGACGCGATCGCCAGCTCCTTGGATTCTTGCCGAGAATCATGCGATGATGTATCCCGATTCGAGATTTTTTCCTTCGACGTTGCGTGGAATTTTGCAATGTCTGTGCTTTGGACATTCGATAACTGGTTCTGGCTTGATTGAGTTTGGTCAAAATTCGATGCTGCACTGAATCTTGGCATAACGTAATCTTGCACGAATCGAAGAATACAATATGACAATTACGATTTATTATTTTGTCGACTTGCTGGTCGAAATCATCAGTACTGTGTATAATTAACAGCGAATTATATATGCATATTTACGATTTTTACATCACGATTGTCTATCGGAGACTTTGTGAATAAATTAACATTAATTAAATTATTAGTTAGGTTTATTTTTTCAGTTTTATACAATCAATTTCAATTTATATATATTATATATATAAACTTCGTTCAATAACCACAAAACACTCGAGATAATTAAAGACAGTATGCAATATAAACCATTCTCAAGTAATCGTAGTTTGGTATATGAAAAAACCTCGTCGCTTGACAACACTGTATTCATCTCGGTTTTAGCAGAAAAGGTATTGGCGAATAGACTAGTTTGCTACTCGCATGAATCTTTATTTTCGTAAAGAAAACGTTATCGTAAACGTTGCTATAAATAACTATTGTTACTCTTACGCGTTAATTGTTTCTGAAGTTCTTTTTACAGCGTAAAAAACTAACAAGCATCCATCCTTTTTCATAGTTTAACTATGAACATTCAATCAGAAGTTGTTCAGTTTTGGTGCATTAGACATCAACAAAAGATAACATTCTTTTGGTAATAGTTTCTTAGGTAAAGCGTAACAATATAACTTGGTATTCGTCAAAACGATAGAAACAGCAGAGAAACGTCTTCATACCAACTTTGACTTTATGTTTCTCCATTTATAGTGTCACTGTAGTAATACTATGTTTTAACCTAATAGATCATACATAGTTTAGATGCAAATCATCAGCTTTATGCTTCCTTTTTATTATTATCTTAAACATATGCTTAGTTTAGAAAAAATAGATATTACAAATAGCTTAGCACATCACAATGCCCTTTATGAGAACCGACAGTGATTTTTTTTCTTACATTGCGTAGCACCATTATTTTTTATTCATTTGAAATAAAGTGCACTTAAAAACTGCACAACCTTTTACCGAAAAGTCATATGTAATGCATACATATATTAGAAGTAAAATTCAAACTTAAAAAATTATAAAAAATTTTAAGAAAAAACGATTTTTAATGTTTTTTTATCAAGTCTCATCGTTTAAAATTACTCTCGAAATTTGCTCTTCTTCAGTTGTTTTGATTATGTCCATTTAATGATTTTAGAAAATACCTCAGTCGTTTGTAATTTAAATGTACAAATGATCGCATTTGCAAAATAAAGTTATGCAACTAACATACTTTCTTGATTGTTGAAAACCTATGTGAGAAGTGAAAGCTCTTTGTAAACGTAGGTCTCGATGTCTACACGACAAATGGGACAGCAACTGTTGGTACATAACCACTGGTCAACACAATCTATGTGGAATAAATGCATACACGGAAGCCTCCTAGAATTAAAAAATACAAAGATTAAATAAAATTTGGATTTAAAATAATTGAATTATATACAAAAGATTGTTTAATGGTCATACCGAACATTTTCACTTTCTTCAAACTCAGAAAGGCAAATTGTGCACTTTTCAATAGTATCTTCTTTATTTTCTACATCCTTAACCTAAAATGGATATTACAATTTAGTTGTAACAAGTACGATGATTTTAATCAAAACATGTAAAATACAACAAAAAATCGTACCCTCTTATATTTGTGTGGGAATGTATGACTTTCAATTGACTCTTGCGTAGCTCCACCTTTTAATGTACACACGATGCGGCGGAAATCAGCAAAGCGTATATATGCATCCTGGTGAGTCCTGTTAGATGAAGAAGATAAAATAGGGGTTCGCGAAATCAAGCCTGGAGGTAGATGCAGTGGTGATGCTTGATTATAATAATAGGGCATGTCATAGGAGTGTTGGTTGGGCTGAAAAAAATAAATATACAAAATTGTTATCATACTGAGAAAGTTGTTGTTATCATACTAAGAAATCGCATACCGCAATATTCATTCCAAAATTAGGTGAATTTCTGGTAGGTCCACCTTCTGGATGACTGTACACCATGGGCTGCTGAGGTGGTGGAAGCGATGAAGGATTTGATCTTGGATCAGGTATAAACACATAACCATTCGTACAATATGTGCAACTACCGTTGCACGGCGCAGGAGCAGAAGGATTAATATACATTGGTGGATGTACAAATCTGCATTGATATTTTAAGTTATTTCACTGTATGAAAATATAATATTATAAAAGCATTGATATTTACCTATGGTGCCTATACATTCTTCGTACATTTTGGGCATCTCGACGCATATGAAGCCTGTGTTGCTCTTGTATACGTTGTTGTACCATCCATAAATTCTGCATTCTGGGGTGCATTCTATAATTCATTCTCGAAGCTATAAAATGTTATAAATAATCGTTAATTCGTGTTAAAGGTTTTTAATGTGTGAAATTTCAAAATAAATTTTTGAGGTGCATATTACTTATATCCATGGAACATGAACGTGACCTCGAATGTGGATGATGGAGAAAGCAATGCCTATTAATTTATAAATATTTTATGATTAATACAACATACACTTTTTTTTAGTCATATATTATTATTGAAGTATGTACTGTACCTAGGTCGGCTATTTGTAGGGGGTAGATTTGGTTCGTTTACTGGATTACTATTAGCATTACGTTCATCATCTGACTCTGTTGTTAAATCTACTACAGAAAT
The DNA here is from genome assembly GCA_900474305.1 of Cecidostiba fungosa. Classification (NCBI taxonomy): domain Eukaryota; kingdom Metazoa; phylum Arthropoda; class Insecta; order Hymenoptera; family Pteromalidae; genus Cecidostiba; species Cecidostiba fungosa. Next base: position 4,843 of record UCOJ01001015.1, on the reverse strand, counting down.
AGGTTGACTTGGTTCGGAACTCTGTGTATCAGTGCTTGGTGTATTTTGCTAAAAAAAATTATTATTTTGAGTTCAAAACAAAGTTTTTAATATAGTAAAATCATTTAAAATATGAAAATTTAACTACCATCTTAACGGGATTGACTGTACCGACTACTTCGATTGAACTATCTTCTTCACTATCGCTACTACTACTATCACTAGACATCCAGTCAAGTAGAAGATCTGGAGACGTTGGTTCATCATCTGCTCCTGAAAAAGTAAATTTTAAACGTAATATTCAGAATTCTTTGTTGAACTGTTAAACTTTAAACTGTAAACATACTTTGATTAGGACTTGCACTTGAAGAATTAATGGTTTGGGTACACTTTGGGACAACTTTGCAATCTTCCGTACTAAGAGGGTCTTGTTCAGGACTCTCCGATTTACTTATGCTGCAGAGATTCGAGATATATATTAGCAAATTATTCAGATTATTATACTGAAAAAATTAATTATGAAATACACAGTTTATTTTGTCTATATACTTTTAAAAAACCAGCTTGAAGGATTTAAATGTTAGTAATTTGACATCAAGAAGCATTTAAAATAAAGAGAAGTAGATAAGTATATTCTAACCTATAATCCACAGGGTGATCTATTAATCTAGATGGTCCAGCTGTACTGCAATTATCTGCTTTAGTTTCAGTCAACACTCTTGCACGCTTTGGCTTCACACATTTCCTTTCACATTTTTTTGAGGTATCTTTGTCCAAACAAACTGGCCTCTTAAGTCTGCATGCTATGTCGGGCTCTGACTGAGAAACTGCAGAAGATTTCTGCTCTTGTTTGGTTATGCAGTCATTGCAATTCACAGCTTCTGACAGGCCACAGTGTGAGGAATTCATAAGTGGAGTAGGAAAATAAGGCTTGTAGACGTAATCGTGAGGAGTTGGTGGATGTCGATGAGCATGACAAGGATGCGTCTGCACAGCAGCCACGTCTCCCTCGTCGATGCCACCACCGTCTGCAAATAAATGCTCACAGTCCATTTCAGTTCCTGTAATGTTCCAATGTTATGATACTTTGCAGTAAATCGTCACGAATCTCTATGCAGAGAAAACGGAATCATGACTAACCTGAGGAATAGCGAGGATGTGAAGCTGGATCAGCTGAGGAGGTGAAGGCAGTGTCAAAAATATTTGCCAGAGATGTCACGTTGACCACCTCCAATAGAGCTGCTGTGGCTGCTGCTTCGTCAGTAAAAAAATTAGAAGGCTCGGTTTTTTCCTTTGGCCTTACTTTGTTTGACTTTTCTCCTTCAGCCATACTTGCTGCATCAGATAACAAAAGACAAACAAAACCACGTTAAATCGATGAATAAACACAGATGCGAACTCGCGTTTAAAAGCAAAATTTGAAAAATGTATCAAATCAGTCACAACAACTTTCCTCCTCGTCGTTGCTATAAGTACTTACTTATTAAAGGCTCGGCGACATACGAGTGCAATAAATGCTATACTTATGGCAAAAAACAACACTGGCGCAGAGTGCGGAGCACGAGTAATCTGATAAGCCGAGGAAAAATGGTGCTGCAGCAGCAATCGGATCTGCGAATACCCGGAAAAGAGTGCGAACAGCTCATTGAATACCTCTGCCTCCGGACATATCTATTAATACCGAGGATACTTATAATTATGCGCTGCGTAATTTCGGCAAAGTCGCACCAGACGAATAGAAAAAGACCATCAGCTGGAGCTGGAAGTTGGACGGATGATGCGAGAGAAAAACAACACACGGTGCATACAGTGTGCGGCAAACGCCGCAGAGCAAAAAAGCCGAAGGAAGAGCAAACAAAAATAACGCAAATAGCTACTTGTCGCGAAGTGCGGATATAGACAGACCGAAAGAGAGAGGGAGTGAGAGAGGGGCACTTCTTACCTTGTCGCCTTGTCCGCTACTCAGCCAGCCGATTAATAAGGCAATGGCGATTTCTTCAGTCGCACGTCATTCTCTTTCGGGAGTATACGTAGGAGAACGAAAGAAGAGTATAGAGCCGAGCACGAGAGAGCTGATGCAAAGTATAAAACGTGCAATAGGTATAGCCAAGCAGGAAGGACGAAGGAGAGGCACGTCCGACTCTGCCGACTCTACTCTCCCCCGTGCCTACGCTACACACTACTCTCGTGCACGGTTAGTCAGCGGCATCAGTCGTCGTCGTCGTCGTCGAAGTCTCTACTCTATACTATAGCTGCCGCCACCGCAGTAAGTACAGTGTAGCTTAGGCTGCTTCTACAATCGCGCATAAGCGCGCGCAACATCAACACATACCCATACATATACAACATATGGATATATATATGAACATAAAAATAGCAGAAAAATCCAGATAATATGTCGTATTGGTGACTTTTTATTAGTAAAATTCCAATAATATATCGTATGAATGACATTTGTTAACTCATAAGCAACTTTTTAAATATTAACTGTAGTTTTACCACTATTTCTTATGTTCATTATTTGATATGTTGTGTCGGCTTTATGCGTGATTTTATAGACGCAGCCTAAGTATTACCCGATATGTCTGCTGCGCTTATAGGTATACATATGTAGTACATGTAGGTATAGATATACTAAAATATACAAAGCACCACGGCCGTTTTCTTGTGCGTCGGCTCTGACACTTTACCGGCGGTTTCAACGTTTCATCGAATTTACAAAGAGCTTAATTCTGTTGTACATATCTATTACTTGAACACGTTGAATAAAGCTGACCGACTTTCTTGTGAATACAATAGTACATTATGCAGCATGGAAATAAAATCGCAGAATATTCTGCCCTGTTGACTTGACGAATGAATCGATTGTTTTTAAATTACCACAATTTATCAAAGCAATAAAAATTTATGTGATGTATAGGTATTATAGAAATTAGTAAGTTATGCATTTTTCCCAACATATGCGCATGAAATAGTCCCTTTTCAGATTGGGACAGAAAATTACATATTTCGAGCGTATTTCTATGTAAAGTGTAGAGAATAGTACATTACGATACTGAGTGGCATAAGTCACCCTTTACTGCACGGCGTGTATAAGCACCCGCGCCATGGCATGAAAGACGAATTATTCCACGTGTATCGTACGATATTTTATAGCACTGACTAGCACAAATCCTCTGTCACGCCTATCAGTGGCATAAGCAGTCCATTTTGGCACCGGGAGGTTATAGCGCACGAGCGTAGCGAGTGACCGTGCATCTTCGTTGAAACTTGTTGTATATTCATATTTGTACATTTGATTAGAAAACCTACACACGTCATAAACATAATTCATCAGTTAAAAATGGCATTGTACAACTTCATCACAAAGATATAAAGCGCAAAGAGAAGCAAAGCTATTAAGGTATAATAAACGGTCATATTTATCCTATGTCTTCTAATTGCATTGACCGGGTCGAAGGGTTCTTTCAGCAGGTAGTATTTGAACCCTCTCCACATATTTAGCATGTAATGCTCCCAGTCATGCTCACGTATATCACAAGAAAATATTTCTTTGTCAATAGCGTTTAGTTTGTCGATTACTTTCAGGGTTTCAGGAATGTGAATTCTCCAATTGCCATTTCCGAAGTAGTCTACTTTATCCATGTTTTTGGTTGCTCTCCAAAATATCGACAACAATCTGTAAACAAAAAATTGAGACTTGAAGACACAGATAAGAAAAAACACAAAGGTTGCACATGTACAATTATTGATTTCACGTACACGGGTTTTCTGCCTGACACTAGAAGAGCGAGGTCCCCCAAGCATGCCGGAATGAAGTGAACAGTCCAATGCAAGATCCAAAAGAACCATTCATGACTTGTGAATATCATAAAGTTTTTACTGACAGCATTTCGAGACCTTTCCGAATGGCGCTCATTTTTCATCGAGTCATAAAAGAATTTCAATGATACTGGATTAGTAGTACTACTACCATAGTTGTATATGGCTACTTTATTCCCAGCTTTCCTGCAGAATTTAAATATTTGTTTAAACACATATTGGAGTTGTAAAAGAGCATTATAGACTATGTTGTTAGGATCTGTCTTCACGGAAACCCAAAGCGCGAGGTTTTGGCGACGGTCCACCTGATGATGTTCCAGCGCATTCGATTGTTCACGTTCGTGGTAAAAATGAATTTGGCGACAGTGTGTCGTGCATCTGTGTACTGATCCACTCATGAACAAGTGCAGTAGTACACAAATGCATGGTACACTGTTGTCAAGTCCAATTGTTACCACTGGTTCTGCGTAAACAATAGAACAATGCGCTGAAAAAGGTAGACCATCGCCTAGTGCAAAAGCCTCGCGCTTTGTGTGCTTGGGTCTCCCTGAAGACAGACCGTTACCGTCGATCATTCATATCCCAAGTGACTGCAATCAAAGCGTTTATGCTATAGTCCACTGGTATAAAATCCATCGGATAGCAATGATGATAAGCCGAGTGAAACGCTCCTAGTCCACACCCAAGTATAATGACGACAGGTCCATTCAAATTTCCACACCATGCAACCAATGGTTCTTTGGCTGACGATACAACTGGAAATAAACTTAAAATATTTAATAGCTGTCGAGTTTGATTATATTTCAGATATGAGTTTGCAGAATAAGACGATTTTGCTGTTACGCGATTCTCAATACAGCATTATTCATATATAGACTACATTATTATACATAATACGTCTCTATAGTGGCACACCTATGGCTGGTCTGTAGACACCTACGGCAAATCTCGATGTTTTAGAGCATTGATACACTAGATCTTCAGACATGGCTTTTGAAAATGTGTAAATGTTGGGATGATCTCCTAGTAACATTTTCAGAGT
>UCOJ01001014.1:0-48850 GCA_900474305.1 Cecidostiba fungosa | reverse complement strand
GAACAAACACAGGCTCACACACACACACACTCTCTCTCTCCGGGAAAACTGCGCTCTCGCGCGAGCGAGACAGCCTGCGAAAGTTCGAGTCGGGGGAGGTAGGTCGACTCAAAAAGGGATGGAGGAAATGGCGCGCGTTACGGAGAAATGGCGCGGAAAGCGGGGATAGTGACGCGGGCAATGGGAGAGAGAGAAAGAGAACCGTCGCACACACACACACACACACACCGAATCTCGAACGAACGAACCGGTCGTGGGAGGATTCGCCCTCGCCTTTCTCTCTCTCTCTCTCACTTCTGCACTCGTTCTTCTTATTCTGCGTCCCTTTCTATCTGTCTGCCCGTCTCTACTCTCTATCTGCGCTTTTTTTCTTCTTCGTGCCGCTGTCTTCCTGGAGTGAGCGGGACAAAAGGACCAGAGAGATATAATGGTTATACGCCGGGGACGAACGACGAGCGCGTCTCTGTCGCGATTGTGAGTAGAAGTAGTGGTAGTAGTATTAGTAGTAGAGAGATACACCGAATATGGAGAAAGAGAAAGAGAGAGAGAGAGAGATGGCTAGACGTGTATCGTAGTAGAGGGTATAATGGACGAATGATTTCTTTGGACGTAACGGTCCAGAAGCGAAATGCCTTTTGTGTTAGCTTAACGGTATAAATCTTGCATATATCACAATATTGAGAGAGATTGTGTGTTTTAAGAATTCTTTTTTTTCTGAATATATGTAGAATATAAGCTTTCGCACAATTTGGAGGTTTATACATATAACAGACATAAGAAGAAGCTCACGCGATAAATAATCGATTAGGCAAGGGAATAATACTGAAAAAAGAAATTACAAAGTTTCCTGAAACTTTGATTAGGTTCTTCAAGAGAAGCCAATTCCCCTGCAAAAAAAGATCGCGCGCTGCCTGTGTGGAATTCCCTATCGCCGCCGAGACAGTAAAGGTCTTCCGCTTCTAATGGACTGAGAGTAACTATCTGAGATATTTCGCTGCCGCGACGTTCTTCGCTTCCAACGCTACGTTCGTCCTTGAAAGTCACTTTTGCAATTACCGCGCGCGAGTTAGTCGGTTATCGTCGTCTCGTCTCTCGCGCGTTATATATACACGTCGATTTCCTAATTAAAGTGGTGATTCGCTCGGCCTTATCGCTGAGCAAGATCGACAGACGTTCTTTTATTATACAGGAGATGTGAAAAAATTTAAAATCGATCAGGTCTGTGAACTAAAATTGCCCAAGCGATTGTTTTCGAAAATTTACTCACTTTGCGGTATGTTCCATGTTGCGAAACTGGATGTTGAATATTACACACTTTTAGGAATCGTCATCTTCTTTTGTAAACTCATAATAGTCATCGTCACAGTCAATTTAATGTGCAATATGTTAAAGGGTTACAGAGCAAGTGTGTGTGAGCAGCGAAGCAAGCAGAGCGAAGCAGTGTCGTCATCTATCGGATTCACCGGCAAGCTTCACAATTTCTATATTAATAGACGTTCCAGCACGTTATAAAAGCCTTAAAAATCAATTACCGATGGTCATGCCTTTCACTCTATATTACTACTACTCAATCACCAAACGTCGATAGTTTAAACAATATTCTGCAAAAATATCTACGGAAAGCACATAATCATCATACAAAATTTAAATTCTAATACATCTCTCCGCTATTTACAGCATAATGATTACGAGCATGAATTTCAATGTTATTACTTTTAACGACGCATGGCGATATAACTTTCAAGCTAAGTGGTTTTCGGATTAATTACAGGGCGCGCAGGAGTCGGTCGAAATTTCTGCAGCAGTTCATCAACCGGAATATCCAGTCTTCGAGAGCGTGAACATCACCAGCGACGCTCTTGCAGCGTTAACGTGTTTTTAAGCGAAGTCGCTCTCTCGCGCGCTTTTCCTGAAATCGAGAACAACGACTCTGTGTGTACACACGCGCGTTATTAATTGCCTTTTTTAATACGTTTACTAAAAATTAATTCGTAATTATAAAGGCTATCTCATTCTACTCAGCAGTTTTAATAATGGAAATCTTATCGCAACATTGCCGGCGCCTTGTTTGCAATGAGAATCGCGTTAGTTGCCGGAAGATTATTTGTTTTTAATTCTGGCTAACGAGATCTGTGCTGGATACAATCAGAGTGTAAATTTGATGATGCCCAACTATTTCGCGCTCCTGCGAAAGTTTCACAATGCAAATTTTCGCCTCAAATCAGAAATATAACCAGTCGACCATGATGCTACAACAGATTATTAGAAAGTAATTCTCAGATATCCCATTACATCGTCGCTAAATAGAAAACTTGGAGGCGCAGCTTATTAACAGAAATACTTACGCGCGACGGTAAGCTCTCTGACCGAACGAGCTAAAAAGCGCGTTAAACCCCGCGCACGGTGTGAGTAAAAAAAATAAAACAGAAATTAGAAGAGAGGCGGGGCGTCACTTCGAAATTGTATCGAGGTGGCGGATACGTGTCGAGCCGACGATGCGGCGGTAGCAGCTCTCTGATGCCAAAAGAGGTTTTTAAAGACACGACGATGAGGAGGACGTAGCAACGAGGCGCCGCAAATGGCGATAGATTGAATTAAGATTGCACGGCTCTTGCAAAATGAGCCAATTATGAATTAATTGCGCGCCACGGTAGCATTATGAGTTTTAATATCCGATTATGTCTTAACAACCTATCCGAGCTCATCTGCCGCTCGCGCTGCTGCTGCTGCTGCCTCGACGAGTGTTGCGGTGCGTGCTTTGCTTACGAATGTAATATACTTGTTTTTTTTTTCTTTATTCCTAAATAAAATTCCATTATGCAGATTCTAAGCTTCGCCTTGATTTTCCCATGACTTTTTGCTGCACTTATTCACTGGTTAACTCGCTCTCGTTAGATTTCCATTTGGAAGCCAGTATACGCACGTTCGTGGAATATCGCGTAATTTTTTAATAACTACGCGATGCATAATGCGGTCTGATAATCGATGAATCATTATCACGAATAAACAACATTCTACTTGCATAGAATTCATGAGAAAAGTCTTTAAAAGAAACGAATGAATGGGCTAATTGCAATTTTATGACGAACAATACAATATCCCCCATCTTATTTCGAAATTAGGCGATATGATGGGCATACTGCGGCTGCACTCAACCGGACATTGTTCTTCCATTAACGTACCCCAAACGTTCACCTCATCCCTTTCCGACTTTTGTCATTACCCTGCCTGGGTATACGCACGCACGATTATTTGTGGCTGTACGAAAGTTCAGCCTCTCGCGCGCAAAGTAACGCAAAGAGAGGCGCGAATCCTGAGGCTGTAATTATTCGTTAGCCAGAGGAACGAGAAACAAGAGAGATAGAAGGGATAGCGTATGTACATACGAACGTACTAACTGCGTTTCGTACGTGCTTGGACTTGTGCCCAGCACTCAGAGTGAGAGAGAGAGAGAGAGAGAGAGAGAGAGAGAGAGCACAAACGTGCGTGAACGTTAACTTCGTGTGGACACGTACGTTATGATGTGAGCATTGCCATTTCGTATTCGCTAGTTCTATCGGGTATCTTGTCTACTTGAATTCTACCGTTCGTTCTCGATTTATTGCTACTTTCTTGTCGCGTTTTGTGTGTATGAATTTTTATTTTAGGCTGAAAGGAATTTCAGAATAATTTTCGTAAAACACGAAGTGGCAATTTAATTTTAAAACAAAATTTAGATGCAAGGATAGAGGAATTATGAAACCGAATCAATTTGTACATCAGGTGATAGTCTGCACACTTAAATATTTAAATACAAAAATATTTCTATGTTAATTTTCTTGATAAATGAAAGTTTGCAAATCACGTCGCAGTTTTGGACTATCAAAACTTGCGCTTTACTTTTGAATAATTCATGAAATTTTTCAGAGAGTAGAAACAGACACATGGTATTATTGCGTTTGAAAAAAAAACATCCGAATATCCAGAGAAATGTTCACTATGTATAAAGCAGCATCACTTTCCCGACGGTCAAAGAGCCAAAATTTTTTCAGTATCCGGAAAACCCTACTAAATCCAGTCATCCGACGGATGGGCGTTATCTCGAAAAGTGCCTTTGAAAAAAAGAATACGATGTCCCGTTGTATCGTACGTCGTAAATCAGCACGAGGCAAGCTGCGCGTCTCGAAACCCTTGCGAGAGAAAGGAAACTGTCTGCAACAGTAAGAAATTTCTTCGTCGCTGCAGCGCACGCAAAAAGGGTCAGCGCATTGTACAACAGCAGGCTATACTATGGGTTTGCAGTCCGCAGCGAGAAATTCCGCAGAAAAGGGCTGCTGGTATTGCCGCAAGATGCTGGCTGTGTCTGCGTAACGGCATTTCCCGACCGCATGGTGCCGTTGTTGCTATTGTCCTCTCCGGCCGCGCGGTCAGAAGCGTCCTTTTTTTATGGCAATCCGAACGGGTGTCGACGCTGCAGTATACCCTCGCTGCAAGGATCCCTTTTACGACGGTGCAGTAAACTCGTAAAAAACTCACCGCGCGCGAGCGCAAGGTCAAGACGTTTTCCCGAGATGCAGCTTACGTGCTTACACGTATACAAAAAAAAAACGACCGTGCAAATCCAAGGTCCCTGCATTTTTTGTGGAAGGTCGTCGCTGTTGCGACTTTTTTCTTCGTGTATAGATTTTAATGCGGCGACGAAGATACGGGCACTGGCTCGATTCTCCGAGAGTCGTTTGTTCGCTCGCCTTTGTGTTGACGAATTCGGTAATTTTGTTTTCCTCTCTTTTACTTTTCGAAGAAGCTGGCGGCACGTATATGCGCGAGGGTATACACTGTTATATGGTGAAATTAAAAATTATGCATTCCAATGCAGCCAACAAATTGAAAGCGTGCAATTATGAATACATCTCGGAATATCTTGGAATGAGAGAATACCCGATGATAAATTGAACAGTATACCTCTCAAGCTCGAAACGTGGTTTCTGAATCACTGATGCTTCTTTTTGACAAACGAAAAACACCTTCAATGCCGGCAGCGATTCAAAAAAACTTCGCGCACGCATATGATGATACAGCGACGCGATAACTCAGAAGCTTGCTTATATCCTTTATCCCACAACGAAATTCTTCGAATCGTCCCTTTACCTTCGCGAGGCGCGACTACTTATTGTTGTTAATTTAAAAGTTTCAGTGACGCAAGCGCGCGAGATAAATCGTTAAAAAAAGTCCGGCGAGTAAATTTCATTTTAAAAAAGTATTACCCCGGGCACATAAATATATATGTAGCTACGCGAGCGCAGAGAGGGCGCCGCCGCTTAACGCGCGCGCATAGTAGGTCGCTTGCGGAAACCCATGTCCGAGACGTATAGGCAATCTTGCAAATGAGAATCGTGAATAACGAGAAGCGTTAGCGCCCCCGCTGCAATATCCCGGGCCCTCTCTCTCTCTTTTGCCTCTCGGCAAGAGCGTATATATGTATATACGCCTATGTAAAAAGCGTGTATATACAGTTATATTTAGTACGAGCGCGCGAATATATATACGTATAGAGCTGGTCTCTCTCTCTCGGTCCTTTTTTTTCTCTCCCACCGCCGCCGCCTATTGGCTCGCTCGCGCGCGCTCGCGTTGCTGATAAATTAAACGCCATATTGTTATTTTTCATTACGGGCGAAAATTTTAAATTTTCCCCGTTACGGTGCTGGTAGTAATTTTGAACTAAAACTTAACTTAGTTTTAATGCTTCGCGCGAGAACAAGTTATAGGCGCGTTGTAATTTCCAGAAAAAAGTCTATTCGTTTTTATCGTTTTTTATTATAATTAAAATTTGAATAAAAAATATACCTTTACTGCACATTATAAACATCTTATACACTGCGACCGAACGCGATCCTACATCGAAGCTTTCGTTCTGACCTCTGCGACTGCCGATATACGCTTCGCAATTTCTTTATTTAATCAAACCCAAAAATCACCCCATAACCGATAAAGGACTCGCCCAAATATCCCGAAACATAAGCTGAACCGGCAGTGTCCGAGCGCCAGAATCGAGGGAAAAAAATAAAGCTTTCTCGCGATCTCCACTGCAGTAGTAAGAGGCCAGATAATACGGCGGTTATCGGCCTGCTGAGATAGCTGACTCCTCGCGTCACGTGGCGCTCGAGACTTTTCCCGGACGATCTTCTCTCTCTCGAGCTAAACGAAAAGTCAAGCGTCTCTCCCTCACCTCTATATACGGTATAGGTATATATAGAGCAAAGGCGCCTAGGAGTAGGTAGGTATATACTATACAGCCAGCCCCCAAGCGCGCGGGATACGACTGCAGCATTGGCCATTGCCTGCTGCAGCAATGGCCTATTTCGCTCGAGAGTACGACCCATTTCGCGCGTAAGAGCCCGTCCTTTTTCAGTCTTTCCCCGTTGCGCCTCAGGCGGGGAGAAACTCTCGCTGCTGCATGTGCACGTATCTACTAAGACGTGCAGGCGGCTACCGAGCGAAGCAGTGCTTGGCGAGTTGCTTGGCTTTATACGTGGAAGCTCGTACGAGGAAAGTCACGTTTTTTCCTGCGGCTCGTGCTGCACATCAGAAGCGCGCGTCGACTGTATTATGAGAAAAGTTGCGGCAGTAATAAGCTGCGAATTTTATCATGGACAATATTGACTTTGAATATGAGCTTGCGCGGCTTTTCTATTGAATTATCCAAGTATATTATTGTTCTCGTTTGAATAAGCTGTTTCCGAACGTAACGTCACATTTAGTATTTATTTCCAATAATAACAATTCCAGCTATACACACGGAGATATAAATAATTCCTCGCGCCGGCTCACTCTATTCAAAGCGCATAAAACGCGCGTAAAACCAGGCTTTCAGCCGAATATCTCTCGCGTAAAACAAGCCGTAGAGTCCGGCCTGTAAAAAAAAGCTCACCCTCACCCGCGTAGCATACACAGCATAAATCTCCGGACTTTAGCCGAGCAGTTTTTTCTCTCGCCGCTCGCGCGCGCGCGCAAAGCTTAATGAGTCATGCCCTCTCTATATTTTCGCGTAGCGACAGTCCTGTTAACGTGTACACGTGCTACATATATACATATACACAGGAGTCGCCGCAGTTTATGCGAGGCATTATCCCGACATTACCTGCCAGCCGCCCAGTGTCGGCAGCGGGAAAACCTAGGCGCCACTCCAGCAGCACAGCCTCATGCGGAACTCTCTCTCTCTACTGCTGCTGCTGCTATGTGTTAGGGGTGGGAGAGAGAGAGAGAGAGAGAGAGACTGTGCTATACTGCACCGAGAGGCGAATGATTAATGACTGCACCAGGGGGCAACGGCCATTGGTCGCGGTATGTAATGCCCAGAGTTCACGTATGTGTGTCGTTGCTCCTCGTTGGTTAATTAATCAGATATCCGTGAGAAATTAGCAATGCTTCGAGAGAGCCCTCTCTCTCTCTGATCAAATTGCACGAAAGCGTCAGATATTATATGGGAACGTTCGGTATACGCGCATGTTTATGTTTTTAGCACGTACTTCCAATCGGCAAGAGCGGTATCCTTATTAGCATATACGTGCAGCCGCGCCTGATCGTGATTTTCCCGTTGAGCGGCTTTTTATGCGGTATATACTATTGGCTTACGAATTTACAGGTTATTAATATTTCGAGAGAACTGCTTAAGGGAATGGATATACCATATAAATTGTAAAAAATGAAAAATCGAATTTCATTGTTTTCTAGACAACTGTACGGAAATATCATCGAATTGCTTTCGATGCCCAAAACCACAGAAACCCTGTGCCGACTGAAATAATGAAAATTATGAATTTTATACCACAATTTATTTTTTAAACAATATAATTTATTTCTTAAAAAGGACTGAAAACATCAAATGCCTAATTTATAATCGTAAACATCAAGGCGCGTACAATTAAAAGGATATGAAAAATGTGTGGCAAGTATCGTGTAATCGCCACGAGCGTTTAAAAAGACATCACGACACCTGTAAACGACTCCGCCTGGCCATTCGCATCGAAATAAATCATAAAACATATAAAAATCATCGTAAAAAGCTCGTTTACAGGCCGTAAAAGAGCCGTAGAGCCCAAGACGACTCGCACGGTATATAGTATATACGCTTCACTCTCGAGCGCGCCACACAGCACGACGAGAGCTTACAATATAAATAGCCATTTTTGCAATGATATAAAAAAGCACAGAGCACCACTACTATAGCCCATCTCATGACTGCTGAGAGTATCGTTCTTCCCGATGCAATGATGGCTCTTGTATAGTTTTAGGGGTAGTTTCGGGCGGGGGGATGACTATAGGGGAAGTTGCCGCTGCGATTCGATGCGGCGTTCCCAGCTGCTGTCGCCTGCACTGGTGGGGATCTCACTCACACACACAGACACACTCTATCTAGTCTAGCTTGGCAACCCTCGTACCTAGACACACATACACTTATACAAAGCTCCCCAGCTTCCCTATCTATACACCGTATCCGTGTACGGCACACGCGTAGGGAAGGGATGCAAGCCTAGGCAAGCTCGCGACGGCGGCAGTTGAGGCGCATGAGCACCACTTTTATTGATTCCGTAACTGCCGCCATGATACTGGCGCGTTTCAGGAGGGTGGGAGATGCCCCCGACGACGACGGGGGTGGAGTGAGCCAAGCTAGACTAGAAGGAGGGGGTGAGGCTGATGGGGTGGAAACTCTGCGGAGATAAAAAGGAACGAGGGTTGCCCGTGAGCGGGCTGCAGAGAAAGAGTGAGAGAGATAGAGATAGAGAGAGGTGGAGGGCTTGATGAGGAGGAAAGAGAATGGAGAAGGACGCGCGGGAGTGTAGGTGTGTATCTTACGTGCAAAATAAAAATGCAGAGGAGGCAGAAAACGAGCTTACCCGTACTACTCTAGCGCTGCTGCACAGTCCATATTGTCCGAAAATGCGATTACGCTGAAATGAAAAATAAACGGTTTTATTAGTTGTGCTGCGGTGTATTTGGAATATTTCAGTGCGGGTATTTCGGAGAAAAATTGCAGTCGAGGTGCTTTTTAACCAGTAGTTTCTCGTTATAACGTCTTTATAGCATATGTATTTTATTTTAAATATAATTATGTAAAGTTCGAGTTTACCCTGTATAAACAGCTCCTCCCAGTATAGTTATTATTAGTACGAATAATTTGAACATTGAATTTAACTTTTGCAAAGCCCATAATAGTGATTCAACTTTCCTACCATAAAACCGCGTTTCATTTCAAACATTATTCGAGGAGTATTGTCGCCTTGTATTGGACCGCAGCGTCTTGGCAAGCGAAAAAATTCACTACACGTGTTTACTTTAATACAAGGAGCAGTCCCAACAGGCCACTCTAGTCGCTAGTACCAACATAAGAGAGAAGAAAACTCGATATTCGGTTGGATATTCTATGGAAATATCAGTATCCACTAGACTTATCAACACTATATCATAGCTATAATACACATTTTTTTCAAGAAGATTCCCATAAAACTCGTCGGCAGCCCTTTTGAATATAATCCCAGTATTTTTAAGCTAGCCGAGGCGCAGTAGCAGGAGATCCTATTTGCACAAGAGATTTACCATCGACCAATCCCGCCTCGGTCCAGTATCACTGGAGAGAGCGCCCCATTACTCGCGCGAGATCCCCGAGTCACCAGAGATTAAAAAGGGCCCGCCGGCGGCCAAAAGTCCCGAGCGCGATTCGGCAGTAGATATCACCGTTCGGCGTCGCTGTGGATTCCTTTGGGGGAAAGGCTTAACGAATGGTCAAATCGGCTTAGAGCAAGAAGGGGCGGGAGAGCGAAAGCGATGTGTATAAGCCCCTGGTTGCGTGGGCGCAGCATCCAATGGGGCGGCTGTATGTATATATGTACGGGGGGACAGTAGCAGCAATGCGCGGAGATAATTAAGCCGCTTGATCTATGGTCGTTTCGCGAGTTCGCTCGTTATCTCCTCGGTACTCGCACTCTCCGCTTCGGTATTTGGTTCAGTTTCGGATATCCAGAGGGGGACTGTGTGCGGGCAGAAAGGGTAGAGGGTGAGAGAAGAGAGATGACATTGTACTCTCTCTCACTCTCTCTCTCTCTCTCGCGCAATGGTCAAGATAGAGAGAGAGCACGAGGTCGACGTTCAATGGTCCAACCTTTTCCGTCTCTCCATCCCTTTATCGCTTGTCTCTCGCTCTCTCTCTCTCTCGCTCTGATGTGTATAACCCCCCTCCGGCAATCGTCCTCTCCTCTTTCCACTCTTTCCGCGTCGCTCTCTAGCTCCCTCTGTCTCTCTTGGCTGCTTTATTGTCTGGAGCCGCTCCATCGAGGGTGCATCCCATTCCCGAGCTTTAATTGAGACATAAATAAGGTTTGTTTGGCTTTGCCAGAGCCCCGGCCGCCAACCAGGCCATCCCTGGGAATTGGGATTGAGGCTTTGCCGATACAACTCGTTCTGCATAATGGCTACGTTAAATTTCCACCGCGTAAAACTAAAGGGAAAAAACATTTTTACCTTTTTCTAGACACATACACACAATCTCTCTCATTCTCGATATATACCAGCGTGTACATATATTTTCTATCTCGAACGCTGCGTATACAATATATGACCAGCGGTTTCCCATTTCCAGCATGTTCTGTCTATACCCTCCTATTTCTTCCTCCTTCTCATCCTCCAAGCAAAGACAGACTCCCGAGAGCTCGTCAATTTCCAGAGATACCGGCCGCGCGCTCTCGAGTTATTGCGAGCATATCGCAACAAAGAAACGCGAGCCAGCGTTAACAAACCCGTTTCCCAACCCGTCCTCTCTCTCAAAATAAAGGAGAGAGAGAGTAGGCGTCGTCCTGCGTGTGTATATGGGCGTAGGCGCCGTCGCGGCCGCCGAGAACAAGATGGAAAGGACCGCGCGCAGAGAGACAAGCGACGAGGAAAAATAATGCGACGAGCTCTAGTGCCATCGTAATTTTCGAGCGAGGCCAGCGGGCAGGTATATGCTTTTTTTTTCTTTATTTCCCTTGTGTTCTCGAGAGGACTTATGGAACACGGCGAACTGCACCTTTGCCCGGCGTCGCTTTTACACGCTGTACAAGTTAATCTCGGTTCAACCCTCGATTCGACGCGGCGCGAATAAAAGACGTGGGTGAAAGCGACGCGCCACGTTATCTATACGAGTCTCTCTCTCGCGGTCATTATCGTTTTAACAACTCGCGATTGGCCAAGTTTATTCGCTTTTGAAATTTATTCTTTATTCGCGCCACAGATATTTGATTCTTTGTGCGCAATCGATATCGCGAAAACGAAAAGTATAAATTTTGAAATATATAATTAAAAACAACCATTCGTCACTCCTTTATATTATTTCCCTCATTTTCCCCTTCCAATCCACATCAGTTCCCGGAGAACCAGTCGCATTGTGTGTATATATATTTCGTCGGGGGAAAAGGGGGAAGCGACTATCTAAAGCGAGCTCGTCGAAAAAAGCCGAACGAGGGCGCGCGCGCGCGAAAAAAGCCCGGGGCTCGGAAGAGCTACGCGCGTCATACGTCAGCCCCGTTTAATCTCGCCTCTCATTTACTCGACTGCGAAACGACCGAACGACTCCCCCGCGCGTCCGCGGTTATTTTACATCTACACACTCTCGACCATTGTTTTACGCGGAACAAAAGGAGGATGCGGGGAGGCTGATGCAGGCTCTCTCTCGCTTTATTTTCAGATCGCCCTTTTATATGGACGCTGCAGCAACAAAAGAAATAGTCGCGTACGTTATCGTGTGCAATTTTAAAACCTCGGCGAATTTATACCTTTGCTTTTTAATTTCGTCGTTATTTCGAAATTTTTTCAAGCGTAAATCGTGATTATATATACAACAACAGTGTGTTGCCTTTATATACTTTTATATTGTGCCGCGCATTCGCGATTCATTGAAAAGTTCATTGGATATGCATTCCGGCAAATTTTTAAAAGAAACTCTCAGGGCACTTTTCCATTGAAATAATCAAAACAATGAATATTCAAGCAACTGAATTCCCCAGATTTTCTCGTTTCATAACTCGAATTCTTCCTTTCCAGCATCCCGCGGCTATGGGAAGCAGCGAAATTCGCAATTTCTTACAACTATACTGCTAACTGCAGCAAGTCTGAAATATTGACCACTAAATACAGGCATACAGCCAAGCCTGCAGCTAAAGAGCAGTAGCAGCAGTAGCAGCAGCAGAACTCGAAGCCATAGCCTGGCGCAGAATTCTAATCTAGTTCCTCCTTCTTCCTTCCGCTTCTCGCTCTGCTGCTGTAAGACAGCCCCGAAGCTAATGCTCTCTCTCTCTCTCTCTCCAGGCTGGCGCGTCTTCTCTCCACCCCCGCGGGAGCATCTTCCGCTAATGAAACGTCGGTGAGCTACCGGCGCCGCGTGCCTCCACGTAGCGCACGAGAGCGAGGCGGAAAATCGCGACTCGCCAGCGCGCATACGTATACGTATACGTACGAGTGGAGAGTATAATGCGAACATGCCTGCCGAGGGCGATTCTGAATATTATATTGGATTTCCTTCTCGGGGCGCAGACTAATATGTGCGGCGGAGAGACGAGCGAGCGTCTGGCGCGTAAAGCCATCACGAAGAAGTGTGTGTAATATGTGAGAGAGAGATTTTGTCTCTTTTGAAACGCGTCTGTGTGCGGTACGCGCACGGTTATGGAGAGCATTTGTTATTTTGAATAAGATTTAGTGAGCCGAGAGCGTTATTTTGTTCTGCCCAGCCGTTACATCCGCAATAATAACCAAGCGCTGCTGTATTTTAATCGGGTATATATGCGGTGATTCTTTCCACGTGTTGGATGAGGTTTTGAAATTTTTATTCCAAACGTGAGTGACTCGTGTTGACGTACTTTTTTCGAGTTTATAATTCTTTTTCAAATAATTTTTCAGACATGCATTCTCCAGAATGACTTTCAAAGAGACAATCGTGTATTCCATTTTGAAAGAATTATAAATTCATGCAAGTAAAAAGTTTATGATATCCTTGAGATCAACTATATTCTGTTGTATTAGCTGATCCAAAAATATAGGTACGATGGCAATTTTAGGCTACGCCAAAACTTATTTGAAAACGTGTTTATTAAAATTGCAAACGCAAAAAGGTGTTCGAACAACAAACTTCCTATGAAATCGATATCAAAATAACCACTCTCGCAAACTTATGTCATCCTACATTCATCACTAAAACCTACTCAGCAAAACCACACGCTTCTTCATGCGAACACCCTCGTATAGTTATACGAACCTCACTCCGCCGCCAAATGAGACGGTGTACACATCCCCAGCGTTATAACCTGTGTAATTCGATCACGTATATATATATATAGTAGCCCCGCGTACCTATGTGCACAGCGGGCGTGTCCAGCTCTCGCAACTGGATTTGATCACATACGGGATGCAGCTACCCGATGACGAATGAGCCCTCGTTGCATTATACACAAGGCGCAATTTATGCCGACAGCCCGGGCCGAAGAGTTAACCTGCGCGCGCTCGTGCGAAGATTCCTATCGATTTAGAAAAATGCAATTTCGCGCGCGCTTGTTTTTTTTTTGCCTTGCAGACTTACGCCGCCGCGGTTCTTCGATTTGCATTTTCCATTATCTTTAATGGCGCTGCCAGACCGTTTGTCATGATCGGAATCAATTTTATACTAGATATGTCATGCGCTGATGTATTTTTATTTTTACTGGGAATTTGCTTTTTTTGGATGATGATTTAGGAGGCGATCGAGAGCTTACTGCGATATTGTTGGCTTCTGTGTAGTGTTGCATTTTTCTCCAATTTTTAAATGGATAGTTATGATTTGTGCTGGTGGAGTGAAAATAATTACTTTGCATACAGTGCGCGGCAAGTTTTACGACAGTGTTAATTAGTTTCGCCTTTGAGATACACCATTTCGATTATTATTTCATAAGCACTTATATCTTTATCTTGTTTATCGTACCTTGCTCGTAAACAATGATACCCAAGTTGTTTTAATTATAACACTGGTAAGAAGATGGTCAGGATGCATAAACAATACTGGTTAACCAGATCACCAATTATTCTATATCATTTTTACTGCATGCACGGAGAGAGAAAACTGTACTCGTGCAAGAATCACCTACTTCGCGCACTTGTACCGTAATCGTAACATACTATTTTACTAATTTTAATTATGTTTCTACAAAATCCAGAAATTATTCGAAACCATAGTCGAATATTTGTCGAACTATGGAGTGTTAAAACTTTATCACAGCAGCACAATAAAAACGGACGTGATTCATCGCACTCACAGCCTC
This sequence comes from Cecidostiba fungosa, assembly GCA_900474305.1. NCBI lineage: Eukaryota > Metazoa > Arthropoda > Insecta > Hymenoptera > Pteromalidae > Cecidostiba > Cecidostiba fungosa. The sequence continues at coordinate 34,556 of UCOJ01001014.1, read as the reverse complement.
CCGCCCCAGTATTTCTATCAAAAAAGCCAGTCCGCATAAACAACAAGAGCCCCATAAACATATTTCTCCAACAATCGTAACCTACAATCACGCAACGCGTATATGCGTCGTTCGGAAATGAGAGTCTACCGCGAGAATCAGCAATAAATCAGACTTATACGCTCTCTGAAAAAGCTTTCGCCATCGCTCGCGTCTACGTCTTCATTAGTCGAGGACGACACGAGGTAGGCAGGTGAAACGGCTCGTCGCGCAGAATTACTCAGGCATCGTAACTATGGATCAATGCGTAATGCCAATTTAAGGCGGCTCGGCGCGAACGTTAGCCATATCTTCATTAGAATGGCGCGAGGGTGATGTCTTTTCTCGGTTCCAGTATAGTGGAGATCCTCGGGGCGAGAGACGCCCTTTTGTCTATCTGCCAGCCCGAGAGAACTGAGAGAGGGATCTCAGATCTAATGGCTTCTGGCAACTTTCCTCATTTCCGATCGACTGCTCTCGGCAGAAGCTTCTGCCGATTTCACGTCTGCCGAGTGGCCTAGCTTTTTCGTTATTCGCATAAGAGCTGGTAGTAGTTTCGACGATTCTGAAGTTTCTTTTGGCGAGAGCTTTTTACTAACGTTAATTAAATTATAAATAATATCCAATGATGACTATTATTTCTAGATATCACTCGAGCAACTGATACCCCGGGTTCGTAAATAATAAGAGGACGTCGCATCGATAACTTTTCCTCGCGAGTCAGCAGTAAAGCAATCACACAGCGGCACGTCGGAGACACATCAGAGCCACACACATCGCCGGCCCATAAAGCAGCCAATAAAAGCAGCGTCAAACCGGCAGTATATACACATAAACACTGCACACAAACGCAAATCGGCATCGAGCGCGAAATAACTCGCGGTGCCTCTCAGCGTATTAACCTCTCAACCTCGGCGCAACCGTGCATCATCCTCTCTCATGATCAACGAGGCGCCACCGTTCTCATTATCACGCGCGAGACTCAAAGAGCCGCTCGCGCTCAACTTTCCTCGGACGCGAAATTGCCCTCGTAACGCGTATCGCGCATTAATCCTGCTCACGCTCTCTCTCCTTCGTCCAATTAGCCGCGATATAAGCGGCAACGATTTAAATACGTCGTCGTGGACCATCGCGAAGGAGGAAGGTGCCGTCTCTCGGAGTAGAGAGGAGGCGTCGTCGTCGGCGAGAGAAGAAGGTGGAGCAGTGTACCTATCCAGTGCAAGTAGGGGTTCTGCGGAAAAGACTTTGGGAAAGGGGTGGTGGCAGGAAAGGGGAAAAAAGGAATGCGACGAAGCAAGCGGATGTATGTCGGGCACGTAGCCACGGGGATTGCCTCGATGTGCCATAGAGGCAATCATGCCGGCAATGCAGAGGCTCGTCTCGTGTGCTGCCGCCTTACCGTCGCCGTCTACCTCCTTGTCTCGCTACTGCTGCACGTACAGCCGCTTTTCTCTCCGACGACGACGACGGCGACTCATCCCACCCGACGAAAGCTCTATAGCGTCGAGACAGAGTTTTACCTCTGTATATAGCTATACACATGCTAGTATACTTATTTCCTCTCCTTCTCTCTCTCGTATATACGCTCTCGCTTTGTAAAATCCAGGAATTCGCTCTCTTTCTCGCGCTGCTGCTGCAGCAGAGCTGGTGAATTTCTTCGCGCACATCAGTAACTTTTCCTCGAGAGCTGCGAAAACGTCGTTTTCTTCATTTGGAGAAATCCTTATTAGACTTTAATCCTTCGCGCGAGCGGCCGGGCGCAAGAGCTAGGGAGAACTTGTTGAAACTTTGCTCGTTGCCATTGTAGTTTCAAGTCCTTTGCATTAGTGCCGCGATGGACTTTCGATAGTTTTTAAGTGATTCCGGCTGTGTGCTGCACAGCTTTTGCCAATAACTTTGCCGGAAGGGCTGTTTAACGCTTTTAATTTTGTCGATTTCGCGTGGAATTGTTCAACGATAATACTTTTAGTATGATGAAGTTGCCTAATTATATACTGGAAAAATGTCACGTAGTTCTTCCAGTCTAAATGAAGTCGTGTTGTACACGTGAACTTTTTGTAAGCAGTAACAAGAATGCCAGAGACTAAATTAAAAGTATACAATGCTCTGAGACTAAAAAATATGGAAGCTCGATGTACAAAAGCTGCCAGCTACCGCTCAACAACCTCTGTCAAAAAAAAAGTCAAAGAGACCCGAGGAATCCGTGAATTCAATCCATTCCGTTGATAAACGATCTGGGACCAGTAGGATAATCTCGCGTCGCAGAGAATATTCATAAATCGCATTCCTCAACAAAGAGCCAGAAGAGCGACGGCGGCAAAGACGACTAAGAAGCCGGATAGAGTCCACTCTCTCTTTCGAGCAGCAGCAGCAGCAGTAGTCGCATCAGTATTCAAAGTGCCCGGGTTGTATGGAAGGAGTAGGGCGCGGCTTCTGCTCTTCGGGACACACAGAGAGAAGAGCGAGAAGAACAAAAACGCTCGAGAGGAGGATGTTGCATTAATATTTATACGCGAAAGGGGAATACGGCAGAGCGAGAGGAGACGAAGCTTATGTACACAGAGTGGCACCGAGACCGAGGGGTCGAGCTATACTGCCGTACGGTGGAGGAGGCCGAAATGAAATGCAAATGTCTTAACGAGCCACTGAGGGACTGTCGGGGAGTACCTTTCCGCGCGCGCGCGCGTCCCGGTCACGAGTGTATATATACATATAGCTTTGTTTCATCAACGTCCTGGTGATAATGCGAGGCGAGAAACTGATCTTTCGGGCAGCCTTGCGTGATGCTCGAATTTTCGAGGATAATAATCAAGCCGGCTGTTTTCTGCGATTTGAGTTGTTTATTTCCTTTTTACAATGCAATCGAGTTCAAAAACCTTGGCGGCAGCACTTGTTTCCAAACACCATAAATATCCCGATTTTTTTTAGCCCTCTTTTATACGCAAAACCGAGAAGGTTCCTCTCAGCAGGTATACTCGGCAACGAAAACGCGCAACTTGCTTATACAGCACGACTGCGAAAACTCTCGTAGCGGCAATTAAATAGGCTGCACTCGCTGCCGGCGGCGGCGGCGGCGGCCTCAGCGCAAACGTCAACAAACTGTAAAGCTAGAGACGCGCGAGTAATTATCGTTTGTCCCGTCGTAAAGCTTAATTGAACGGTCCGCCCATAAAAATCCATAGTCCATAGAAAATTTCATGCATAAAAAAAAGAAGTTTCCAGGAAGAGAGTATATATACAAACGCAGCTGTGCCAATTAGCCTTCTATACCTGGACTGCACACAGGTGCATATCCTGATTTCTCTGCGTCACGATACTCCGGCATCTAGTCCAAACTCTCCGCACGTAATACCTATATACTTTGTATACACCTACAACTCGTAGGCTCTTATATAGCTTAGCGCAAGCATCAAACAGATCACGCTCGGTGTGTGTGTGTGTGTGATTGGATTCGTCCTCCTCTCTCTCGTTTCCGTGCGGCGAGAGAAGCTTTTCGAGACGAAGTATAGGGTCTACCCTCGCAAATCCAAGTCCAACTCTACGGCTTTCATTATAAATCCAGCCACCCCAGAGCGTATATCTCCGCTACTCGCTCTCTTCCGCGCGCGCGCGCCTTCCGAATTCCCAAAGTCGCGCGTAGTAGTAGTGGTATATATACGATGCCCCCTTGAAGCCCTAACTTTCAAGCCCCATTCTCCGCGATTCATTATATCGCTCCTACGTTACCACCCCCTGCTTTCACCCGGCCGTTTGCTCTCTCTCTGGAAACCCCAACCTCTTTCGCTCCCTCGCGAGAGAGAAAGATCTCTCTGCAGCGAGCAAAGAAAACATCGCGAATGTGTTTTTCAATTTGGAAGACTGCCAGGAACAGAGCAGCCCTTCTTCTTCTTCTTCCGCTCTGCTTCTTTTTTGCGCGTCTGCCCGGGCTCTGTTTCTTTTTTGTGCCGTGTCTGCATCGTGCGAATCGGAAAAACTTGGAATGCAAGGAACACTCCCTCTCTCTCTCTCTCTCGCACAAAGAAAGAAAGAGGCCGCCTACGCATTAACGGAATTCGTTGCGAGAGGGCGAACTCTAATACGATTAGAATTCCAAAGGCCTACTGCGTGTAACAGTATATGTATACGCGAGAAAGAGATAAAAACTCGGCTGTGCAGCTTTTCAATTTGGTCGGCTGCCAATCGCAAACTCTCTCGTAATGTATTTTAATATCCCGCGCTTGATTTAAACTTTCTTTTATCCTCGGCAGCAGTAGCAGCAGATGCCAAGCTAAGTTCGATTTGAGCGGAGGCACCGGATGCACCTAACGACGTCTTACCTACTCGCAAGACTCCTTATTTTTCTGCCGGAACACGTGTTCCGCCTTCCGCTAATCTGCGCGCGCCCTCGGCATATATTTCCGCGAGAGAGAGGATCGCAGATGCCGCCATATCGAGCTACTGTGTGTATTAGTTGCACAGCCGTCGCGCGACCTCAACTTCGGCCGATCTGCGCGCGTGCCAAGTTCACCTCGCCAAGAAAAAGCATAGATATACTTACGCTCTCGATAGTGTATAGTTCGGAAAGCTGTAAATTTTTGGAGATAAGTGTAATTAGAGCTACATGTGCAGGCTTGCCTTTTGATTATGCTCGATTCTACTTCGAACGTAATTTGTATATGATGAATATTCAAAACGAGAAATCTCGAGCTCGCGACTGACAAGCTCTCGTTACATCCTCGAACAAAAATGCAAACCCGGCGCGAGCGCGCGAAAACACTAAAAGATAAGACTTATCCTCTTGTCCGATCGTGTTTCGCGCAAAAACGAGGCTCAAGTTTTCGCGAACCTGTTAATTGGAGCTCTCGCAGCCGCTTATCTAATGCGAGAGACGTGTGCTCCTCCCCTATCAACTTTCAACCCTTGCTTTCTCTCTCCCTTAACCCTCTCCAGTGCTGCTGCAGGTACACGTGATGTGCGCTGCAGAGCACAAAATGCCCGTCGGCGACTTTCTATATACCTATACATAGCGACGAGGCTCCGATGATCGGTCTCGGCTCAGCTGCCCGCAGGCACGAAGATGTCGCGCTCGACGATGGCCTCACTAAAACCAAATGGGTCGTTTGATTCCGAGGCGATATCTCCGTATACGAGAGAGAGAGAGAGATCTAGTGCCCGAGGGCGTCGCGTCTCGCGTCCGACATGGAAAGCGACCGGTATATATAGATAGAGCCTGCCTGCTACTGCTGTTGGGGAAATATATGCAACGGCCAATATCCAGGGAGTTATCGCGAGCGAGGGTGGCCAGAGACACTCACTCTAGCTGTAGCTCTGCATTATACCTCGTTATCGCGCGTTTATCCTCTGAATATTGTTGTTCAAATAGGGGGCGGAGATATTATGCTCTCGCGGGCTGCTGTAATTAAGAAATACCGGGATATTATATTGTTCTAGATTAGCTCAAAATTTTTTTGCCTCTGGCATAATTGGAGTGATGGACACAACAAAAATAATTCGTATATATAAACCGTCAAAATTGAATTTAAACAAGTAGAATTTTACGTAGTTCGAAGCTCGATATCCGCTGCGAGAAATCTTGAGTTGAAGAGCCAATCACGGCGTGAGGTCGGCTAAGCTCGCCGGGGTAAAATGGCGCAGTAGCAGGAGAGTAACGCAGTGTTTATCGGACCATATCCCGAATCCCCGTATAGCCTATTGCCCGATGCGCCTGCTTAGGACCAACTACGGGCCGCCGCGTAATCCTCTGCGCTCCCTTTACTCTTGACTCAGACTCCATAAACGTAATTTGTTACAGGCGTTATGTGCCATTGCCGCTACTGTTTGCTGCTCTATATAGGATAATCGAAAGTATGGCTTGCTCGATGATGTACTTATTGCGCTTGTAGCTATTGAACCTGATCAAACTGTGTGTGGCCCTGTAATATTGACGCACAACAAAGCATTTTGATCTACACACGCGTATTTATTATATAGTATAAATGATGAAAAAAACGACGTAATCCGTTCGTTATTCACGGGTCTGGAGCCAGCCGAGAGTATCATAAAAATGATGTAAACAGCAGTTAGTTTTTATTGAATCGTCTGAAAAAGTTTAATCTAGCCATTCTAAAGAAATTAATCGACTTTATTTTCGCGAATAACGAAGCCGAATCTATGAAATCGCCTCATTAAGGAGCGTTTTTTTGGTGCCGAATATGGCCCTCATAATTAAGCTCTCTTCTTCCGTCCGAGCCATTAAAGCAGTCTGCAGGTGAACACGAAATGGCGATTACTATCGCCATTTGGAAAAATTTATATGCTAATGAAGAGGAAGATCAAAGCAATTCCCATACGTTTCGGGAATAGAGAGTATAGAAAAACAGTGTCCCGGATTAATTCGCCCAGCAGCAGCTGGAAATTAAAATATCGAATCTGTTCGACGCGCGCCCCTTCCATAATCTGCCTGGTGTATACTGTTTATAAATAATTCATGACATATATATGTGTATTTTATATAGCTTATATTATAGCACAATTTTAATTAACTTACTTACTTTGTAATTTTAAAGCGCCGCTAACGGTCAATTTGCACGCGCAATGGGCAATATAAAGGAGCCAAACATCCGTAAAAAATGACAGTTGATGTCTCGCAAATTCTGCGATGTGCATCGACACACCACATCCGACTTCCGTTTTACGCACCAAATCTTTATATATATAAAATAATTAGCCAGACTGATTTTATCAAAAAACAACGACTAAAATCCAACGTAAAATTATTATTCCGACGTTACGTTTCAATATAGCGATGCGCGGAGACCATTATAACGAGTATATCGGTATTATAGGAAGATAATTTTCTATCTCGATTATTTACACAAGAGGGCAGCCCTATCGGGCGGCGAATGTGTGCAGTGCAGTGACGCGGCGCGCCAAGTTCGGCGAAGGGAAAATTCTCGTGATCTCCATGGCGCGTACGAGTCCCAGGGTGCTCTTTCCAAGCAGCAGAGGTGGCTCCGGAACGCGTAACACGCATTTTTATCAAACGTTACGAGGCTTGAAACGACCCGGATGAAAACCAATATCTTACCATCCTTGGAGAATTCGTTTTTTTTCTTCTTCTTCTACTCTTTTACTTTACGTACTTTCGCTTCCTTCGTTTTGCCCGGCTCGTCTCTCCCGCTATAATAATACTGTTGTCGGGGAAAAAAAACTTTGGTATAATCGATAAGATCCTGTTTTGGGTTATTCTATGAGATTCATCATTCACTACTTCGATTTCGTAGATTAAATTCTTGATAGATGCAGCTTGGTGCATAAATATTAAACAATGGTTTATTGATACGAGTACAAGTGTATAACCTGCACCATAGTGATAGATATAATAATATAGTCGAACGAGGGCATAAAAATCCAGATAATACAAGCCAAGATTTCCATGAAATTTTCATGCACGCGCGCGATGCTAATGAAATTTTCATTCCGCGCGGCAAAGAAGAAAAGGGATTGCCGTGTGTGCGGGAATTCGAGTGCTTTTAAAGAATAATATTCGCGATACTTAGAGGGGATGTGCCGCCGACTGGTGGAGGAGGATTTTATCTTTCTCTCTCTCTCGCCGCGTCGTCGTCTACATACAATCATTTTGCGGGGGCAAAGCCGCGCACGAACGCCGCAGGATTTAAACTCGAGCGTGGAAAGCTTATACAAAGCTCTAAATTTATTGGATGGAAATCCTCTCGGCATAAGCGAGCAGCAGCAGCAGCCCAACTTCTCTATAGACGCAAAGTTGCTCGGCGGGATTAACACTTTCCTATCTTCACTTCAATGCTCGGCCATTTTCAGGCAAGCCTTTGCAAACTTCCCCGCGCTCTCTCTTACTCTCGCTCGCGCGCCCTTCTATATAATACACTCGGCTCGGTACTTTTTATTTTATCGCTTCTAATGAAAATAAATGTCTGATGAGGCTTTCATTAAAATCGCGAGGATATCTTATATTAAGAGCGAAGTGATTATAATACACTTTTTTTTTATTAATTCGATCGAATCGGATTAAATATAAAAAAGCTTTTTCTCGACGGTTTCAGAATATTTTCGCTAGGGAATATTCGCGAAGACTTTATTTCTAATATCCATAAAATCCCATTCCAGCTCGCACGAAATATTCCGCGTTGTTTACGACGCCGAGATCGCACGCGCCATTCCAATAAACAAGAGAAATTGCCGAGAGAATGCACAAAGTAGCCGAGCTTTTTACCATTAAAAGCGTCATTGGATTGAATTTGCTTTACGCATTCCCCGCAGCGTAGCTGCTGCTGCTGCTGCATATACTTGGCTTGCCGTATATTCCGGTATACACGCGCAGAATAAACAAGATTTGCGCACGGCGCCTTGCACTCCGCACATACAATTATCGTTATAATCGTATATCTCTCTCTCTCTCGCGAAAGCTCGCTTGCTCTCGCGCCACCGGCGAAACTTTTCCTCTACCCCTGCGGGATTTGGGAAGCGAGCTTTTCCGTGAAATAATGCGAGAGGAAAGATGGCCTTGCGGAAAAACGGAGAAACGTTTGCCGCCGCCGAGACCTTCTATTTTACGGCGCCATTGTGCGAATAAAAGACGCGGAAAGTAATTTTTTTGTTTGTTTTATTTTTCTTGAAACTGCGCAGCTTTTCTCTTCTTTTTCGTTGAGTCCTTCCCATTTACTTTAATACTTTAGTATGAATAAAATTTTCATGTTTTACTTTACATCACTACGATTGAAGTAACAAGGCTTATACATATTATCGATCTAATCAGATGGTCACAATTGAAAATAAATTTCCTGCTAGCAATTCAAAGACTCCACCCAAAATTACTTCTCGAATCAGTCCTCCATCCCATCCTCTGAAGATCATCGCGCAATTTATCCCATCTCCCTTGCATCTCCGGACGGCATTTAATTAGAACTCCATAGAACAGCAACACCCATACATCTCAGCAGCCTCGAAAAAGCAATTTCTTTATCGCGCATCTCTCTTCCTCCCGCACCATACCCGTTTCTTTTTCCAACAGCAGCAGCGTTGTTCCTCGGCGAGGTCACGCCAGAGGGGCTGCTGGCATTTATGGAGTTAACATTTCTAAAACTCGCCGGCGTCCCTGGACCATACCTCGTCCTCCTCCTTCCACCCCGTCCTATAGTAGACGAGGTGCGCGCTGCGCAAAAGGCAGAGAGAAGGCGAGCAAGCGAGCGCCAGGAGCAAAAAAGATAGTAGCGTCGGCGCCGTTTGGGAGTCGGGGGGGTAATGGCAGTCTTGGAATTGCGTTATCAATCTCCGAACCCCTCGCGGCCGCTCACCCCCTGCGCGCGACTCCATTTCGTTCCACACCCCCACAGCACACCGGAAGCTGTACCCGCCCCCGTGTGAGAGTAGAGTAGAGAGAACCCCCCACGAAGTCAAGCTCTCACGCCGGAGGCTGCAGCTTCCGGCCAAACCCTCTCTTTGTCCCCACTTTCCTGACTGCATATACCTATACAGAATACATACTATCGCCCTCCAGCGATTTTTCCGCACTGCACCTCTTTCTCTCTCCATACCCTCGCGAGAAGGTCGTTATTGCATTTTGTATGCAAGGCTATATCTATATGTCTTTTATTCGCGAGTTCTTGATCGAGCTGCTCACTCTACTCCTGTATATACGTATGTACGACTGGCTACAGCGTAACGAGGAGGAACTTTCTACTCTCTATAGGCTATTATCGTTCCTCGCGTTATTAGCTGCACTCTCGACGATTGCGACTCGATAAAATCAATTTTACCAAGCGCGAGCAGTTCGTTTGCTGCAGCCGCGATTGCCGATGTATTTACGGGGGCGAGCGCATTATCGGGGGGAGAACTTTAAGTAGTCCGACTCTCTGTGTGCTATCGTTATCGAGACGCGTATGATGAGGTCGAGAAATGCGCTTGCGTGAGTGCTTTTTGCCGGAGTTATGATGCCGAATGTATGATGCTGAGTGGGAATTTCGAGTATAACGAAAGCGAGGGAAAATTAAAAATGGACTATGTTGTAGAATTTATGCATTCAAACTTTTATACGAGGCCGCCATTGTATCTTATATTAACGCGCGAGCTCTTATTACGAAAAGTAGCTAACACACTCCTGGCGCTATAGAAGGGAGGGAAAAAAAGTATTAAAAATCAACATCGTTCTCACGGCGGAAAAACTCATTCGAAATAAAGTTAAACGAAAACGCGCGCACCGCGCGGAAAAAAGAAGGCGAAACAAGGACGCGCTCTCGGCGAGAAAATGGGAAAAGCGCGCAAGAGGGTTGAAAGCCTGCTAGATTGCCAGTAGAAGAAAAAGAAGAAGAAGAAGAAGCAACACAGCTGCGAAGTATGTATGTGTGTGGGTGTGTATATGGAAGGGCGAGTATAGAGCGCTCGCGCGCGAGGGCATTGTTCACGAAAATGCCGGCAGCTCTCGCGCTCTCAGTCGATAGCGTATATCGCCTTTCGGAGACCCAAAGGTTACCGAATCGTTCCGAGACTATCTTAATGGCTGGATAGATCGTTCGATACTATGGCTCAGTCGTAAAGGCTATTGCCTCGCCGCTGCTGCCCGTCGCTATATATACCTACCCCCCACACACTCTGTTTCCTTTGGCTCGACTTCGTTGCCGCTACTGCTGCTGCTGCTTCTTCTTTGCCATAAGGCGCCGCAGCCACGCAACCCTTGGTTATATAGTATATACACACACACCTCGAAAGAAGTTGGCTTGGTAACACCCAATTCCAGGGCACATCCGTTCGTCTCTCTCGACACCCTTTCGAAAGGCTCTGATGGCTAATCAACTTCGCTGCAGAGGATGTTCTGCCAAGGCGAGATTGAGCAATTAATCCGCACTTCCGCGAGTTTTAGGAGACGATCGAATAGTACTGTGGGTGAGATTATAGCCGATTCGTCTTGTTTACTGCTCTGGGGTTGTTTTAGCTTCGGATATTCGAGTAATTAAAGGCGAGTGAAGGGATTTTTATTACTTGGAAGGTAGTATTGATTTTGTTCGATGCGTATAAACATACTAGCTTCGCACAACAACATTTTATTTTGTGTTTTAGCAATTTTGCAATTAGAAATTATAATTTGAGTCGCATTTCTCGTACAATTCAAGACATTTGAATGATATTTTTCATCAACTCAACGAGGTCCTTCGTACATCTCACTTAATTTCCCCTCAAATTTATATACAAGTATTTATTGAAACACAACTGCGTCGCCGAAATAATGGACAGAATGAACAAGACAAGGTTGTTTCTTTCCGACGCACAGTACAAGGGGACGGGAGCGTAGAAAAAGGAGCTTTTGGGAAAAACGAAAAGATACGATATGGCAGCTCATTTGTGGCTGACGTACAGTGTTTTTATGTGCGTTGAATTGGTACGAAAAAAAAATCATGGGGAGTCCTGTAACGAATGTGTGTCGAGGGAAACGAATGAAAGTTATTTCTACGACTTTGCTACTCATTACGGAAGCATTATTGTGATTTTCATCTATTTTATGGGATTTAAGAGCCCTAAAGTTTGTCTTACTTAATCTTGCTTTCTGATTCAGTGGTATTACCGTAGATCTCATCGCCTTGTTTTCTTTTCTTGTAAATTGTCCGTCTTCTATATGCAAACATATTACGCGGTGATAAGATAGCGTATAATAATCACACGTTCTTCACATTATTAATGCAAAACTACCTTTATTGAAACGATTATAAAAATCGCAATATCACAAAACCTGTGCTCAGTATCATAATTTTTTACTCAAAGAAAATCGCATAATTTATTTAAAGCGGAATAACAAGAAGCTAGTTTAACGCGAAATAAAGCTTATAAAGATTAGCGATTATCGAGAAAAAGCCTAGTTAACTGAAGAGTAACATGCACTTGACAAACGATATGCATACTTGCTCGTGCAGCCGCGTACGCGTTAAACATAGGAAAATGTTAAACTTGGCGTAAATCAACCTCGCGCTCGAGACGTTTATGCAAATGAATGAATAATTAATCCACCTTGGCCGACGCAGTAAGGTAACAAAAACAAATGCTCTTGAATAATTAGATTAGGTACTACTTACTCAGATACTCGCGTGAAAAATTACGCTGCAGCCGCCGTCCAGAGCGTGAGAGTTCCCATTGTGATTATCTCTGAAAGAAAAAAATTGTTTCTGTTATCGTCGTGTGTCTCCCAAGTTACTCCGTTAATTTTTTTACTCTACTTAAACGTATTCAGAGTATATTTTTTGTGTAATTTCTAAAAGAATTGTAAAAGCAGATTTTCACGCTACTTTTCCATTCGAAAAGTTGAACAATAACAGTCTCTACCCGAGCAGTTTCATTTCTGCAAAATCGAGTTTGAGAACCGAATCAACCCAACTCTCTCTCTCTCTCTCTCGCCCTCTGGAAACAAAACACAGGCAACCACAGCCCTCCTGCAGCACAGCAGCACATAGGCCCCGCGGTGTATGTTCGCTCTTCCGGCAAGAGAGAGAGAGAGCGAGAGAGTATTGAAAGTAATTAATATCCCCTCTTTGCAGTGACATTTATGCGCTCGGAACAATGCGAGCGGCGCGTGTAACTTAATTAAGGCAACGACGCAGACCCGACCGCGGCTTTGCGGCCGTCGCTCGCGTTCCTATATCCGCTCACTCGCAATATTATCTAGTCTGCTCTTGGTTCGCAGCCATGGAAGCCGCAATGGCCCGGCCACGCCGGCGGTGGAATTGTATTTGTTGCGCGGTGGCAACAACGACCACCTTTCGGAAGATACACAGCCTCCCGACGAATAGTGTGTGCTACTACTGTGCACCGCTGAGAGAGAGAGAGAGGAGACTATTCCTACAGGGAATACCGAGAGAGCTCTCGGCTCTGCGGTGCGCATAATGGCGTCAAAAACGAAATAATAAGGAACGTTGTTGCGCGGGAAATGGCTGCGTTAAATTTTATTGCGAGGCTCTTCGTTGTGCAGCGGACGGCGGGCCACACTTTGGGATTAACTTGATTACGCGTGCGCGCGCGCGGTCTTGAGGCACAAAAGTTGCGCTGCTTTACTTGCTGGAGCACTTATTATACCGGTCTCCTGGAGTTTTCGGCTTAATTTTAAACTGGCGGAGGAGTGTAAAATTTGAATACGCGCGGAGCTTCTGATGCTTGAGAGTTTTGTTATATCATATTTCGAGAATAATTCTCATGCAAATGCGTTTATTAGCGAGCATCTTCGCACGCTCTTGTATTAAATTGATTTAATAATAAATCTCGTCCATGAGCAAAATAATCGCAGCGTTCCATCTATCATAGCAGCTCGTAAAAGGCCGCAATATTCGCATAAACAATAACGCTTGAACTTGTTTCAGATAATCGCAGCAGCGGATCCTCGTTCCATTTACGCAACATCCTTTACCTGGAATGCATCAATCGCCAGGTCTCTCACTCGTAAATCAGCTGACCAAAAGGCGAACCAGTAAAAATTTGCATTCAAAACGATGATTTACAAGCGACTCACGTCCTTCCTCAACTGATGTGTAGTATATATTCCGCAGAGAAATTCTGCTGAACCATCATTGCGCGCATAACTGCCTGATTAAAAGTAACGAGACTTCTACGCAGGCATAAACAAAATTTACGGCCAATCGTCGAGTGTCTGGACACTCGTAACACGTTTACCTATAGACTCAAATCTCTCCTTCAAGCCGCGTCGCGCATCCTTTCGCTTGCGGTGTGTATACTCTGTCATTCAGAAAGGTGTCAACGGCAATCGCTTTTACGAGATACTTATTAATTGTTACTGCGTCTTTTACGATGACATAAAAGCGCTGCAACGAGCGTTTGAGTGCCGCACGAGTAAAGAGAGCTGAGGGGAAGCTTCGGACGAGGAGTGGGATGAAGAAGGTGTCCCGTGGAAGGCGGGGGTGTCTCCCGAATGGATTATTGTCACCGAGACTATAGCTATACAGAGAAAGACAGTGCAGGAGGCGAATGAAGGTATATTGGCTCGAAAAGAAGGGACAAGGCTGCAGAGCTGCTGGACGAGTGGGAGGGGACTGGTGGAAAGTCCTTGAAAGCGAGCAGCTAGTCGTGCTCGTACGCGTGGCGTGTTGCATGAGTACAGGGGTCGGCTTTGTTTGTGACTGTAGTACGAACGTTAATCTTGTTTAAATATTAATGACGCGTAAATAGTGAATGACTTTTGCCGTTGGATGTACTTATTGTTATAGCTACGATTGCATACATATTTATACGGTACATTATGTAATTACTGCAAGCAGCCTCAAAGTAAGAAAATTAGTTATTTCTAGAATTAGAAATCGAAAACCCGTTTACTGGTTTAAGGATAAAGTATACTATTTTTTCGACTGTGAATCATATACTTTTATCGACTGAATATTATAGGACCGCATAATAAATGATCGTCGTGGGAGGAGTACAGGCAATGGGTATAAATTTTATAGACAAAAAATTCATGAAACTACCGCGCTTCATCAAATCCAAACTTTCTCTATTTCTAAGCCAGTTCACGCAAGAGAAAAAAAGCACAGCTAGAATACGTCTACAGATAGAAATAAAGATAACCGTTTCAGTCGAAAGACAGCAACGCTTTTCCCTCGTTCCCAAAGTTTTTCGCAGAGTATCACCAACGCAACTCCGTCGTCTGTTTGCAGAGCATCATCGTCCTCGTCGTCGCCTCGACTATACTACGCGTTTTCTCTGCTGCAAAAGCTCGCGGAAGGAATAAAGCTGCAGCAGCATCGGAAACTCTCTCGCACCCGGGCGACTTAAATGATCCACACTGAAATCGAGGGGCTGAAGAAGAGATGTGCGGATAAAACGCGCGGAGAAAAAGCGAAAGAGAGAGAGAGAGAGAGTCGCTCCTTTTCATCTCTTCTTATCCCTGCAAAAAGGAGGAGGAGAGGCTTTCCTCTCCCTCTCTCTCTCCGGCTTATCTCTCCAGTAAATCCGGCGATTTTAATACGCGCTTTCTTGGCAATTTCCAACGTGCGAGCGCTACGCATTCCTCGATGCCAGCATCACCAACACCGCACCCCCGAGTTTTTCTTATACTTCTCTACTCGCTCGCTTTTTTACTCGCACCCTACTCTCGAGACGCCAAGCCAAGGTTTTTCTTTTCTTTTTGCTCGTCGAGAGCCGGCAGTGGCTTTATTTTTACAGCGCTATTTAAAGCAATTTCTGATTTGCCTTAATTCATTACAACGTCATTCCAGGCAGCCGCGTAATGCCCGTCCGGAGAATGGCTGGCACTTTTCATCAGTTAAATTTCACAGGCGAGCCCCTGCGTGTTTGGAATGTCGAGTACTCTCTCGACTGCTGCCGTCGCGCTACTGCGAGAGACGAGAGTATGTAGGGTATGTAGTATGGCGCGGTATAGCTGAGCTGCTCGGGATATTAAAAACTTTGAATGTTTTTGCGCGTCGTTATTTTCGTTATGGCGCATTCTGCCGCGCTTAAGCCGTGAAGAGGATTAAGGGAAAAAAAAAGATTTTTATTGTCATCGCCGGGCGTAATTTGTATTTATAATTCGCTTCATCCTCTCTCATCGTATTGCGTAATATCAGGGTAAAAACTTTAATTAAAACGACGATATTTTTTCGTCTACTTTCTCAAAGTTTATGTACGAATGGAAAGATTCAAATTGTAGATAAATAAACAGCAAAAAAATATGAGTTTTGTCTCGAGTATAAACTCCCCCGCGCAACCCCTAGCACTCGCACGATAATCGAGCGTAAAGCATCGCGTTAATAAAGCGTCTCGACGGTCATCGAGCTCATACACTGCGCGTATACACACACTGAGAACCGTTTGCACACGACCGCAACATCCAGCTATATGGCCACTCGTATATACCTATATGTATACATACACATAATAGTCGCCACCCTCCGGACGCCCGAGAGCAAACTTTCTTCTCGGGAAATTGAGCCGGATTTGAGTTATTGAACGGCGCACATCCTCTCTTTCTCTCTTGCTGCCGCCGGCTTTCCAGTATCAACCCCCGTATATACAAAGCCTGACCTCTCTCTCTGTCTCTCTTACGCGCGATACATTCATCGCCATCGCCGGAACAAAGGGGAGGAAAACTTGTAAATAAAGAGGACTCGCTTGAGAGAGAGAGAAGGGAAAGCAGCGGAAGCGGCTCGACTCAGCTAGGCGCCACCCCATATCGTCAATCTGGATGAGGGTTAATAAAAATCAACAGTAACGCGCATCTCCTCCTTTCTATCCCAACGGCGACGCGGCCATAGTTGTCTCGTTCGCAATTGCGAAGAGAGAGAGAGAGACGAAATATAAAGCACAGCGTGTGTGCGCGAGCGCATGATTTATCGACTATTTTTGCGGCACGCGCGACAATCGTCCGCCTATATGATGGGGTATTTGGCAATCATGGGAAAACTGCTGCTCGCTGAAAACCTCGCTCTTTGTTTATTCTTGTGGCCGGAGAGTCTCACAGGTCTCGTTGCAGGGGATGGAGATGATTCTGTTACGTTTCCGGTTTGGTGATGATCGTTCATCAGGACATGGAGATGGAGAAGGTACACAATGCGATCGTCATAATTTTTCCTGGGAATTTATCGTAAGGCTGAATTGGTGTAAGCATTGCATTAAGCTGTTTGTAATCTGGAGCTGTATAATATTATGGCTTTATTACACGCTTTGAAAAACTAGTTTAGCTTGTGAGATTGAAAGAAAAACGCTTGTAATTGATGCAATAACCGAGAGCTTTAATTAAGATATTGAGAATAAATCCAGAAGCACTTTCACTGTTAATGCGCAGCCCTTATTGATTCCGTAAATTGTTCTCAAGTAATTGTTATCTACGCGTTGAGTTACCGCGCACTTACCGACTTACATACACGTTCCAATTCCATACAAAACTTCATGAATCAGTTTTAATTGGAAACTAAAATGCGTTCCCGGTGTATCTCTCTGGTGGCTGTGCGGCAAAAAGGAAAACCTGCTAAAAAGTCCCTCTGGAAATTTATCAGCGAACAAGCTTCGTATCGACTTTCATGTGTGGTATTTCGCATTAAGGACGGCCATTCAGCTCGATAAAAGTGAGTTTTATTTAGTGTAAATTACTGAAATTCGGCATTAATTTTTGCATAATTACCCCGTAAAGAACGTCCGCTCGACAAGTTAATCTTCTCCATTCCCACGTTCTCCCAGCAGCAGCAGCAGAAACTCTAAGCGCGACCTCTAAAAAACGAAAATAAAATACAAGGGATAAGCCGTGCGCGGCATGTGAGAGGCGCGCGCGGTGTCATCAGTAGTTGTACATTCATAGCTAATCAACTGCCGTAGTCCGCTTCATCCCTGAAACACACGGGCCGAGACGAGACTAGCCTCAATAAATTTGCCCCGGCAAGGCAATTACTCCAGGCGCGAGGCCGTATAACTGCCTACTCCTTATATATTCCCTTCTCTGTTTCTCGCTCGAATCCAGCGTGGAAATATAGTTTGCGCTCTCGGCTGCTGACATTATATCGTTCTGCGTGCGCGCGAGTGAGACACGAAGGAGAAAAAAGCGGGAGACAGCAGGTAGGCGGCGCGATAAATATTAGTGCGTCGTCCCGTTTTTCTTTCCTTCTTCGGCGCCTTTTTTATAGAAGAAAGAAGAAAGAAAGTTCGAGAGGAGGGAATCGAGACGCGGAGGGTGGTCGCGCTCGTTTCTCAATTCCCGAGCACACTCTCCTGCTATGGACTGTTCCTTGGCTCCACCCTCGAGAGAAATGTGTATAAGCTGCGATCGAAGTGCCGGAGAGTGAAAGACGGTAGAAGCAAGGATTCCGAAGAAAGTTTATTCGTCGCCGTAGCGAATAAGCCTGAGAGGTTCAAAGTGCTGTGCCGCTTCGCTATAATGCTGCTGGGCTCGTTTGTCATGGCCACGAAAATGAACGATCTTATTCTGCGTAGACGTCTTTATTATTATTTTTTTTCTTTTTTTTCGACGACTAGTTTCCCCTCTTCTTTTTCAGGTGCGGATGATTTCTCTGACTGCTCAATCGATGAAAATAATATTAATAGTCACAGGTACTATGAATTTAAAGAGAATCGAACGTCAAGTATCATACTTTTGATAGATGATTATGAATACAGCAAACTATGAAAATAGATTGCAATCGTTGCTAAAATTGTGACAAAGTTCTTTAAAACAATCAAAATTTAAATGAAAATAACTATTTCATTATCAGACGCATCCTCTCAAATAATTTACATTTCCTCAACCACTTGGCACTGCACTACTTTAAAGATAATTTTTGTTACATTGGTTTAATTATATTTATATATAATGAGATCGGTAATTTATTATATTAATGTGCAAGTCAATAATATTACTAGATTAATAACTGATGGGCCTTAAGCTATTCTATAGAATTATGATACTAAATCTTAATGTTGAAAAACAAGATATACAATATCTTACAAATATAACTTTTTGTCATATAAATGTTGGAAAAAATCTTCTCTCTTATTCGAATATGTAATAAATTTGATTCGTCCATTTATCTCTCCGTTTATTTTCCCTTTTTTTTGTTCCCTCGCCGCATTTATCTTTCCAGTCTATCTTGTTTCTTTCCCTCTTTTTCTAAGACAACGGCCAGACTAACTTCTCCATCTCCACCTTCGACCTCCACCTTCGCATCCAGTCCACACCCCCATCGCTTGCGTGCGTGCTTGTCGCGTTAAGAGAACGCATCTCAATCTAGATGTAGCTAAACACACTCGTGTCCCTCTCTTCGCTAATCCTATCTTTTCGAAAAAGACCTTTCTTTCTCCGCCCATTAATTCTTTCCCTTTTCTTTCTGCACGTGTATCTTTCCTACACTCCCACCAATTGAGCATACTCCAAGTTCCGACAGATCTACTGCTCTATGTAAGCATAGGTATATCTATATAAGTGTCTCGAATTCTCTTTATTCTCTCCTTGACATCAGCATCGTATATTTATCGACGATAAGCGACTGCAACATTGCCGACACCCGTAAGACGAAAGGCCGTGCAGCAGCAGAGCAGCTCGAGGAAGAGGGAAAGACAAAGATCTTAACGGCCTCGGTTCTTTTACGGCTATTGGCGATCAAGAGACTTTTTCTCTCACCGGCAAGAGAGGTGTGTATACGAGAGAAAGAGACAGCTCGTCGTCGAAGAAGCTGTCGAGCTTGGATTTTTTACGGGCTCGAATTTTCCAAGACTCGACTTAACTCTCGACGCGCCTTAAACGACGACACCACAGAACGGCCTATTGATGACTGTCTCGCTCGTGCGAGGGAAGAGACGACTACTATCGTGTGTCTCTATCGAGAAGAGAGGACTTTAAAGCGAGATAAAGATTTGACAGTGGGGGGACACAAGCGACGACCCCATCGTGCAGAGTCTCTTATCGCTGACGTTGATTGTAAGTTATTGATTTTTTAGGATGAGAGCTCGAACGGCTAGGGAACAGCAAGTGAGTCCTGATTGATTCCGACGGTAGTGATGTTTTTCGGGGCCATGTCGTCAAAATAAATTGGGTGTTCCAGGCTCGTGAATTCTATTATCGGGCTAAATTGGGCATTACATTTAGGAAGGGATTTTTATGTTCCTGTCCGGAAACACGAAATGAATAGCGATGGATACTTTTAACGACAGTCGAAAGCAAATCTTTACGAACTATATATTCTCTCGAGAATAAATTCAATATCAATCATTGTAAGAAAATAGTAGTTTATTTTTCGACTCTCAGTATATTGAACAATTCAGCGAAATTAATGAGAATGACTTTTCTTTAATTGTTATTGCACTTTTTTCTTCCTTTCGATTAAGGAACTAAGGGTATTTACCGCGGCAGAATAAATATCGAAGGAGATTACAGGCAGAGTCACTTTAAGTTTTAACGAGGTTTCCTCCGCGCAATGCCGGTGGCATTATCAAATAATTGAGAGGTGTAATTCAGCCCTATCTCCTCTCCATCCCCCAGGACTTTTCGTATACTTTTTGCCTCCCACACCCCAGCTCTCCTTCTCATCTTGCCGTCTTCTCTTTCTCTCTGAATTTTCAATTCGCCGCGGTACATATTTAAAATTTAATCGCAAATTTCTATCGGCAAACAGCAGTGCTCATCGATGATCTTCCAAGTGAAAAAAAAACTATAATTCAATATTCAATTTTCCACTACGACACACAGCATTGTTAAATCTTGAGAGAAAAAAAGCAGTCAGGCCGTTATATACCCCTGCAATTTTCCCAGCAGCTCTGGAAAACTCGACCAGCACCTATCGCATAATAATAATTTCTACTTGCACGGCCGTATCGCACGCGGGCGGGCGACGGGGCAATTTCAGAAAGGGTTCGGTGGGCAGAAAATCGAGGCGCACTGCAGCAGCAGCAGCACAGTTATAAGTCGCGAGCGGAAGAGGGAGAGAAAGAGAGATGCGGCGCGCTATCGCTTCCATACCTCGCTGCGCGAAAATTCCGCAGCCCCTCTCGCCCAGTATAGCGTATAACGAAAGTGCTTCTCTCTCTTCCTCTTCCTGTAGGAGAAGCAGCAGCAGTAGCAACGGTAGCCTCGATCTTCAGCAGCGGCAGCAGCAGCCAGACGAAATAAACAAGCCCCCGCGTAATGTGCCTCGTACGTCTCGCGGAAAGATTAAACAGTTAATAAGAATAAGAGTCTCGTGGGGGCGAGCGAGATATCTCTTCCCCCTTATATTCCGCGAAAGTGCAGAGGCGAGAGGTATATAGGTGCGCTCTCTGCTGCTGCGGGTGGTCGGAGCAGGAGGAAGAGGAGGTGGTGGAGAAAACCAAGGGGGGTTTCTTGCCTTTCTCGCGAGAGAGAGAGAGAGAGAGACTCTCTGCAGCAGCAGCAACAGCAGCTCTCGCGAGAGAGAACGAGAGAGAGAAAGGCAGTGGGAAGGAAGACGACGGAGGCGGGGGAAGGGGAGAGATTTCCCTGGGTAGTTGGAGGGAAATGGCGGCCATCTTTCCCGCGGGCTCTCCTCGAGAACCAATCGCCTCTCTTCCAGGACCATTAAGGCGGCAACTTCGGCTGAAGAATTGCCGCTGCCACGTTAGACACATTTTTCTTACTTTTCCTTTATTCCTCGCTCCTTTGCTCTCCCCGGGCCGCAGGACCCCGCGGCGCGCATACAGGCACCTTCTCTCTCCCTCTCTCTATCTCTCTATCTCTCCTCCGCGCCACACTCTTCCAAGGAGACAAGACCTTTCTTCTCTTTGTCTTCCGCTTCTCTCCCTCGACTATACTTTTTTAAACCTTGGCGCTCTCGCGCGATCTCTTTCTCTCCTTTGGTTTATACATAAGCGCGCTTTCTCGGAGCTTCCAGCGTTTTTCGCATCCCTTGCTTTTCTTCTTTTGTCCTCGCCGCGCAACCCCCTCGAGAAAGAAAGAAAAGCCTGTGCATCTCACGCGTGGCTGATGCCCCGGCTGACGTCGAGCTCAATCGAACGGCAGGTGGCTCACCTTAATAACACACGCCAGCCATTTGGCGTGTGTATATAAGCGCACACGAGAGTTTCGACTGCTGTTGGGGAGAGATACCGGGAACGACGCACGACAGGATGAAGGTGAAATCAAAGGAAAATGGGAGAGTGTGTTGCTGCAGTATACGTTAAAAAAGCTGCTGCGTGTCCCATTCGTGGAAGGAGGGAAAGGTGCGAGGTTGTGATGCTGTGTGCGATTCAGAGACGTACACTTCAGAAAAATTGAGAATGCCCGTTGAAAATGAAGCGATGCATTGGATTTTTGATGGAGGGGAGAGGGTGTTAGATCGTTTTCCTTTCTTCGTGAATGAGGAATGTGGATAAACAGCTTTTTGAACGGTCGTAAGGTTTTTCAAACGTCGGTGTTGGAGAACTGCTCCAGCAGCATGTTGCTGTATTCGTCATTTCAAAATAAACTTAGGAAATCGTAAATTATGGTACGGCTGCAACACCGAGCAGAAATAAATCGGTATGAAGGTCTGCAACGTAAAAGACTCAATCAAGAATATTTTGATGATTGAATAGATATAAATTTATTATTAACAAATGCGTAAAAAATATTAGTAGTACAACACTTCATTTCGAATTCCTTCACAGAAAGCAATATGCTATCAATAAATATTTAAAAGTATCTTTCCCAAGGCTAAATAGCTTCCAACGAGTGCCTATTCATAATAGAATAGAATTTATACCCCAACACATGAGAAATAATTTGTAGCGAAAAAAGACATCTTCATTCGTCACGCAAAAATATCCATCGTAAATAAAGAATCACAGCATCGGAGTAAATGTAGCGGCTTTAAGTGCAGCAATTACAATAAAAACGAGGCTCATCTCGGCAAGAAAAACCGCAAGGTATAAAAATTATACCACCTATAAACTTTCATCTTCCACGGCACATGAAGCAGCGTGAATAATCCAAAGAAAACCATACAAAGTACACACATTGCACCCGTTATGATACATACAAAAAAAAGAAAGCAAAAGAAACGACGGAATCTAAGTATCTACATTGCCGCGAGTACAGCCACACACGCAGGGGTACGAAGCTCAGGTAGCTTTGGCGTCGAGAACAGGACCTCGTGAACGATTTACGCGCTCGGAACTTCCGTGCTCCCTTTCGCTCTCGACCCATAGCTCTCTTACTTGCTCTTGTTCTCTCCTGGGGCCTGTGGGAAAGCCCGGTAAGAGTAACAATGGCCGCTCGTAACTCTTCGCGCCGGGACTAATGCGACTTGATATTATTATATTCATAGGTAGGTGTAAATAAGAGAAGAGAGAAAGAGAGAAAGAGAGGGAAGCATTATGCCGAGCACGCGATTAAGTGGTAAAACGTACGATGACTTTGTCAAAGTGGAACACACTGGAGTGTGCGTCTGTGCCAATGAGAGAAGAGCCCGCGCTTTTTTCGAGCACTCGATCATTTGCTTCGAGGAACGAAAGCGTGCGATAGGTGTAAGAGAGGAGAGAGGGATGTGTATAATATGGAGAAATGGAGTGTCCTGTCTTTCTTTGGGGAGAGAAAGACGTCTTTTCTGAAGACGAGCGAGCATCTGCACGGTTCACAGAGTTTTGCTCTTTCTTTTTCTTCGAGAGAGTCGAGGGATGCTAAATGGCGTCATGAATCTTGAGTGTGTTCCTTTGAGGAGACACTGAGCGACGTATGAATGTTATGCATGACGAGGTTCATAGATATTTTTTGTTCTCTGTCTAGGTGGAGTGGAAACGAGATCAAATGACGGTGAAGGAATTGCCCACGTTTTGACACGTCATATAGCGTGTCTTTATTCTTTTTCTAGTGGAAACATTACTGTCCTCTTTGTTATTCATTATGAATTTTGTATACGCAGCTCGATCTTTTGTAAGTTTTAGAAGGTTTTTACCGAGAACATGATAATCATGTCGAAAATAACAATGTATATTCGTACGTTCTTTTAACCGCTGCTATATATATATTTGTTATTACTATTGTTAAATTAATAATTTATTAGGGAAGAACTTTTAAAATATTAATATATATTCTGGTCTAATTATAATAAACCTAACTCTCGTCATAAAATAAAACGTTACTACTAGTAGTTCAATCGTACTAAAAGCACTGAACGATCTAAAATTTTAATTTTAACGTTCGCAACGCCCAGCAAATTTACCAAGTCATCGAGTGAAGTCAACACTTCGATGCTTCCGTTGTCACATCCCATACGATGAAGTACACCTTAAAACGGTTAAAGGCACACACACACATACACACACATACACATACGCGCGCGCACTAAAAGAGTGTACCTGAATTCAAGCAGCGACCCTAATGATCTTTTCCTTTTCCTACTTCCCTCTCCCTACTCTTCTCTTTTCGGTCCATTCGGTCTCTATCTCTATCTTACTCGGCATCGCATTCACAAGTGTGGTTTTATACGCGGGACCACGTATAGACACATACAATGACAGTCTCAACGCCGCCGGTTTTATTTCTTTTATGGGTTGTTTCGTCGCCGCGCGCGCGAGCTATTTCCAATTCATGAACGACCTCGGGCTCGGCAGGATCGTTGTCCCCCCGTATAGCCGCGCTTACGTATGTAAGTGACTTCGCTCGTCTGACTTATGATTATAATGCGCGGCCTGATACTACTGTGTACACACACACACACAGAGACACACTTGGCTGAAACTCTGCTCCCGACGACAATTTCGACGGTATTTTCGCTCATTTCTAGTCTCCCTTTCTTGTTCAGCTTGTTTTTGGCTCTTTCGACTGAGAGAGAAACGAGAGGTGGGAGGAGAGGAAAAAAAACGAAGAGAGAAGAGACTTTGGATGTCGTCATGGGCTTTAATTGGATGCCGATCGCACACGTAGACGAGGAAGAATTTTTTTGAGGCTGAGACGCGGGAACCGGTCGCCGACGAACAGGGAATTTCTCTCTTTCTATCTGATTTAAGGGGTCTCCTCTGTCTCGGACTCGGACATTTTGTAAAAATGCCATTCGAGTCACGTGTTTGTACGTGCGGCTTTGGAACTCGCTCTCCTGTCCAATGGGACATTCATCTATGGAGAGATTTTTCGGTTAATTGGCCGATAATTCCATTGGAATTGGTAATTAAACGTTAACTTTGAAATCGCGCCTTTAATTTATGTGAGCAGGTGTGAATTTTTTCCATAAAATGGTCAATTCGAGCGATTCGACGAATAAAGAAAAGGTTGTACGTCAAATTGAGTCATGATTAAGAAATCGCATAAATTATACCGATGAGTCAATAAAACTACTCGATCGAAAATTAACGACGCTCGCGTAAAAATTTGACGACTATTATTGTAGATTTTAACGCTCGGAACTCCACGCCTGACAAAATACAATCAATTAAAAGCGACTTTAACGCGTCCATAAAACGCGATCGCGCACAGGAGTACCATAAAATAATCATCGAAGCGATAAAGTCAAAAGCGGTATCCTAAACGACCCACAAACCCAGAGAGAGAGAGAGAGAGAGAGAGAGCAAGGTATGAGTATTATCAGACCGGACAGTTATAGTATACACACAGTTTCAAAACAGTAGTCCCGGTACGAGCTCTAAACGTCTGCTTTCATTCCAGATTTATGAAAACTACCGGCTCGCTCATTTGCGGCAACAGCCAGGAGATCATCGAAAAGTGGTCGAGTAAATGTCACGAGCCCTTTGACGACGCGGCGGGTGACGGCTCTCAAGGGTAGTAGGTATAGAGATACCAGCAGCAGGGCTACGGGGCGGAGGGAGAGAAACGAAGTGCGCCCGTTGGGTTTATGGCGGACGGAGCAAAGAGAGAGAGAGAGAGAGAGAGAGAGAGAAAGTAAGAGCCGTACATGCCAGAATGGAAGCAGCAGCTCGCCGACGAAGTCGTCAAAGACTTTTACGAGCGAGTAACGGGATTTAAAGTGACGATGATGCAACCTCAAGGTGCTCACTTTATCCTTCACGGCCTCGTAAATGTAACCGATGTCATTGTCAGATACGTTTGACTTTGCTCGTTTTTCTCTCTCTCTATCTTTTCCTTCGCTTCTCTTCTCCTTCGTTGGTGATCTTATTCCGTCGCTCTCTGCTTATACGGTCGCCCACGCGTGGACTATTCGCTGGGCTCTAAATGCACGGGACCACACGTTTCGCTCGCGTATTGATGGATTTAAGTGAAAAGGGAGAGTATCGGACAAGTGCGCGCAGTCGTAAAAATTTTAGAGCCGTATTATACGCCTGGTGCGTATTTACGACCTTTCTCCGCGAGGACATAATGCTGCAGTAGCTGAGATTTAGATCGTCCTGGGAGTTCTGGGTCATTGTGTCACTATTCATGCAAACGTTTATTTTTTTTCAACGAGTATAATAATGCACAGGACGATGGGTCAGTCTACTTTGGGCTTTGATAAATCGAGCGTTTTTTTCTGACCTACGGTAACGCACTCTTGCTAGGGGAGGTGGAACTAAGTGAGCGCAGTGGACTGCAGCTGCGGTGGTAAGGGACTCGACAGTCCTTTTACCTACTTCGGGCTGTGGAGTTTTGTTTCAGGTTTTACCAGCTATTGTGATGATTCTGTTTGTTTTTCAGTTTCTTTTTTGCTCAGAAAGAGATGCAAAAAGCCACGTTTTTATGAAGTGGTTTTATGATGGATGTCTGTTTATTTATTTAGCAAAATATTTTCTCCAAGATTTTCATGTATAAAACTATCGCACGATTTACTCACAGTGGATACGAATTTTCTGTACCAATGACTGGTACGTATCTATCATAGATAAGGAAAGGAAACTTTTGTTATACTATTGATCAATATATTGTTAATAAAAACCATTACTCGTTGAAAATTATGAATATTATATTATTCTAACGTTCTTCATGCCGTATATAATTAGAACTGCAAATAGATTCACTTTTTGTTTATTTACAATAAAGTAATTTACTGGTACAAAGCAAATGCTGTTTGTAACTTTACAAATGAATTTTATACATTTTTGAAAAAACATTTGAAAACATTGACGTCGATTAAGCATATAGGCAAACTTCAGCCAACAGACTCAAACACATAAAATTATTAAATAATGATACTACGATACTGTATGAAAATGGATGCAGTGTTATTGATTACAGTATAAAAGTAAAGTCTCAAGTATTGATCGAGGCCCCATTAAGCGACTACCATTTCCCACTAAAAATATCACTAGCAGCTTTTCCGTCTATTCCACATCCCGAAAACATCGACCCATCCCTGCATTTCGAGAAAACCACTCAGACTCTCCTGTTACTACTGAAAATCACCAAAAATCCTCCTGAGCGACGCTAGCACCATCTAGGGGCATTAGCGCCAAGCCGATTGTACAAAAGTCCCAGTAGGACTCGAGCTCGCGCTGCTGGTAAGGCACGAGAGAAAGAGAAACGTGCTCGAGCGGTCGAGAGCCGCACTTGTGTTTTCTCTCGCAAATCTCCCCCGATCTCGGCTTTTATACTTCCCGTTCGCGTCGACAGATGGCTCAGCAGCAGCAGCAGCAGCAACGGCAGCCGGCGCGTGCTTTAAACGACGTAAACGCAAACGCGAACAAATTCGCGGGCTCTGCGCGGATTTACGAGCGAATTAAAACTGACAATTATTGTTATTGTAGCGCTCATATAAGGAGGTAACAGATAATAAATTCAGCCGTAAAAGCGTTAAACTAGTGGCGCGCGTTTTGTAGGGCTGGTTTAGTGCCGAGTCGCGTGCAACACAGCGCTCGTTAAAACAGGCCGTAAACCGCCACGAGAGAGAGAGAGAGAGAGGTTGACGCGCCGCAGACGACGTGTAACCACGTGCGCGACGACGCAGACCGCAGACGCGACGCGGAGACAGACATCGCCGAAACTACAAAAAACCTGTTCTCCTTTTTTTCGCGGATCTCTTGGCTCGCAGATGATGGCTGCAGAGACGAGAATTTTTATTGCCGCGCGGTGCGAAATTCCAAGCTGCGTACGTGGAACAAAGACTCTCTCGAGCGCCGGTCACTCTTTATTTACCTTTTGGATATAACATGTGTGAAACGACGACGTCGACGACCCTTTATCTTTCCTGCCCCCGATGAAATGCATTATAGTTTTTTTAAGAGCCGAGGGGAGTTTTACCGTCGGCTCGCGTCTCGTTTGTATTGCCTGTATATTATTTAAGGGTTACGCGAGCTTCTGAATTTTTGTTGGCGCGAGGACGTCGATAGAGGAAGATGTTTATGCTCGGGCGCGGCTATAAAAGTTTCTCTACTTCCCCGCTGATGATAATTGCCGTAGTTGTTACCATCGAAGCGCCGCCGCCGCCGACGCTCGGCGATCTAGTTTAAGGGGCGACCGTAAGAGTGGATTAGGAGCCACTTCCCTTCTCTCAGTCTGCACTTTTGGCCGGGCTGAACTCTGCTGAAAGTCTAGTCTTTTTGGAATACGTTGTATTTTTTTTCTTATACAAATGGTAGATACATGTTTTATGAAAAATGCTTATATTATAAAAATTGTAATAATCTGTAAAAGCATGTTATAGTATAATTAATAATCTTTCAACATTTTTAATGTCGATAAACAAAGCATATATTAAAAAATTTTAATATTTTCAACAATAAACGAGTTCTTAAAAAATTAAGGGGATTTTATAAAAGTCCTAATTATAATTTGCTGAAAAAAATCGATCGAAGCAACTGGGTGTAACACCCGTCATCTATTTAATTAAATAAACTGTAATGACTGAATTATTATTTTTTCTCAACCCTCAACTCTATACTTTCTCTGTTTGCCAACATCAAGCAGGAAATACAAGGGGTATACTCGTACACATAGAAATCATGCCTCGCACAGTTTGGCACTATTCGCACCTCGCTCCAGTTGTCCAAATATAGATTTACCGCTGG
The DNA here is from genome assembly GCA_900474305.1 of Cecidostiba fungosa. NCBI lineage: Eukaryota > Metazoa > Arthropoda > Insecta > Hymenoptera > Pteromalidae > Cecidostiba > Cecidostiba fungosa. The sequence goes on along the minus strand of UCOJ01001014.1, from coordinate 6,173 downwards.
CATCAAGCTAGTGCATCAGACAGAAGCCGAAGCATTGCAAACTCGACCCTTGCCATACACACATACACATAATACAGCAGCAGCAGCAGCAACAGCAGCAAGTAAAATTATCACGGATCATCGCGACTGGCAATAATAATCGAGCGGTCGTCGCGGTCGATAACAATTGCAAAATATCCCCCCTCTCCGTAGCCCCCCCGAAAAAGGGTCGTTATAACTCGAGGCAAGGTGCTATAGACACCTACACAAAGTACGATAGCGCCGTAGTTAGAGGCTCGTTTGATTAGCGCAGTGCGGCCAGTATTTCAGCCAATCATGGGATCGTAATGGCCTCCGGTCCGGCGCAGCGGCTTCCTTCTGCGCCGGCCGCTAGATGTCGCCGGCGTAGCGCCCCAGCGTAGCTCGTAAATCCTCGGGGATTCCCGCCCATCGCATGGCCGTGGAGGCGGTGCTTACCGGCTCCGCGAGCTACGTCACGACGCCCCCTTCTCTCTACTCTCTCTCTCTCCCGCCCGCCATCCATCGCATGTACACAAGTGCACTACTGTCTCCTTCTCACGCTCACGATTCCCGACGCTTTCTCTCTTTCATCCCACACACACACACACACACATACACGCGATCTTCCCCCCTTTTGCATTTTTTCGGAGCTCGCCGCGTCTCCGTCGCTCCTTTTCTTCGCACATTGTGTCTTTCTCGCGAACACACAAGCTTTCTCTCTCGCTCGCTTCTATCTCTCGAGAGGGAACCCACGCACACACACACATTGCACGGAATCTTTATTTTCCTAAATCGAGCATCTCTCTCTTTCCCGTGTTTTCCTCTCCATCTCTGTCTCTGTCGCGAGAGAATTTCCCGAGCCTCTCCGTCTTTGTTTCTCATCCGCGACTGGGCGAAAGAAGACGAAGAAGAAGAAGAAGCAGCAGCAGCAGCTACGTACGCGAGCCGACGGAAGGGAAGCAAGCGCGTCTCCCCCTATATACGTATAATAGCCGTCGCTTCTCGCATATATACACATGCCAGAGAGTGCGTATGCGCAGCCGTTTCGAATGGTATTAAAACTAATTTAAGCGGCGCTTGTACGGGCGCGATACGGCCTTTGTTTATTGCTTGTTAAAGCGCTTCGGATTAAATATAAAACGTTGACGAGACATAGACAGCAGCTAGACCGAGTGGCGCGAGCGAGCTTCCTCTCGTGTGTATGTATACATATATATCTGTAACACACGTATATACATCAAGCCTCGAGTAAAACTCGCCTCTTTGACACTCACTTTTTTTCGCGCGCGAGTAGCTTTATATCGCGTGTTTCTTTGTCCGATTCGCCGAGAGAAAGAGACGGGAATTTATTTACGGCTGTTTAGATTTAGTGGGCACTTTGCTGCGCGCTTTTTGGGACCCGGAGAGAGAGGTGGCGAAAAGAAGAGAATATAATACACACGCGTATGCTGCGCTTTTGTTGTGCGTCATGTATATGAACTCTGTAATATCTTAATGCGCGGGATTTCGCAAGGATACCTATATATACACGTGCATGCGCATATAATGGAGCCGATAGCTGATAAAGGAATTATACGTCGCGTAATTGCACGCGGAAGGCATTTTACGCGAGAGTAATTCAGATAATGTCGATTGACTTCGTATATTATAAATATACATCGCTGCATAGTGCGCTGTTCTCCCGGCTGATTTATCATTTTTCGGCGCGGGCAGGAAAAAAGGCTAATGCTTTTGCGCATTTTCATAATTGCCTCGTAAAATAACTCGCCTTCGAAGCTGTATTAGCGCTTGTGCTTGCGAGTTCCGCCGCCACCGCGAATATAATCTCTATGCGTCTAGACGAATAATTCATGCAAATCGTTGTCGTATAGCTATTATATGGGATTGTTCGGTTTTCTTTATTTTTATATATACCTTCTGCACTATACGGACTCGCTAATTTTAATATTAAATATTTCTTCTTTTATATTGTTCTCGCGAGAGTGCATATAGAAGAATTTGCGTGTGTGTGTCGGATATTGAAACATAAAGATTTTTTTTTAATTTTCTAAAAATGGTATTTGGCCGAAGGAGCACCGCCGGAGAAAATAACTTCGTAACTCCTCTTTGATTAAATTTTAAGCACGCCTCCGCGTCGTCGTAACTTACGCTGCGCGCCACCTGATCAGAAAATAAAACTCATCACGCTGGGCTTCGTACACCCAGATGCCAATGTGCTTCATAAACCATCTCTCTCTCGCTCTCGCTCTCGGGCTCGAATAAATAACGCTGACCCAACGTATGGAGAAAAATCACCATATTATATCCATAGCCATAGAATAAATCAGGAGCGAAAATTAATTCGGCGACTCGATCAAAGCCGAATCAAATTTCGTTCACATATATATAGGGACGATGATGATGATGATCGCGATCGCGCGCACACCTAATCGCAAAAGGCGATCGTCATCTGCTCGATTCGGGCTACTCCTATATAACAAATGACCATCAGGCAGCAGCAGCAGCAGCGCAAATATCATATATATATCCCCGGCATCACTATATATCCCATCCCGTAGCCATATTATACATCACGCGTTCCTCTATCTCTCTATATACATATATACACATACTCTCGCTTTCCCGAGACGAGGCAATACACAGTTATACAGATCTCGCGCGAGTCGTACGTATTCCGAGCACAATATTCCCGGGAAATTGTGTTTATAGGAATAGTGAAACGTATCTGTCCCCGGGGAAATATAGACCTTTAGTCTGGAACGGCGGTGCGCGAGTTGGATTGTGCGCGGCGGCGTCTCTCTCTCTCTTCTCCAGAGATACGTCGCCACTAAAAAGATCAATACGCCATCCTCCAGCTCCTGCTCACAGGAATATCGCGGGAGGCTCGCAATAACGCGCGCCGCTTTTTCGTCAATGGCAGCTGCTGTCGCCATTTCTAATAATAAAGGAGATTAGGGCGAGAATCGTTGGATTGCTATACGGGCTCTAATGACGCGCCCCCTGCGCGCACGTATAATGAAGACGGACGGTGGTGTGCTGCTGCGAACGCGAAAGCTAATCGCGTCCGACGCGCTCCGGCGAATTTGGCATTGTTCGATACTACTCGCTCTCACTCTGAGCTCCGTGGACTAATTTGATTTTCGCCGATTGATGCGGTAAACAAAGTGTAATGAGATTTGCCGCGGGATTATATTATATACCGAGAGAGAGAGGCTATATACAGGCCCGTTCTCTCTATTTGAATTGTAAAATAGTAAAATGGCTTGTCTGACTAAGTGGATACGCGCAATAACGAGTGAAATATAAATGGCTGTGGTGAGATCGTAAATCGCCGGGAGAATAAAAGTCCGAACAATGCCTGCGCTTGTCTTGTATTTATTCTTGCGTTATGTTCTTGATCTAATTTCGATTTGAACATTCCTATGCAAAAATTCGACATATCTCTTTTGAAAAATTATTACGCCGCAGTAAATTAGAAAATACTCGTTCGCTTATCGTCGCGCTTGGATTAAGTCGAGACGCCGTATCGGCCGACGATCCTTATATAATTATATCAGTATACGCGTGACTCCGAGGCGTAATCCTAAAAATATCCTACGTACCTCGTTAGAGGCAGGAATAAAGAATCCAGGCTACATCACACGCGTTTAAAAAAAGAACACGCACACGACAGCTCTTCCGGAATCCGATGGAATTTCACATGTAATATGGCACTGATGCACGTGAAAGATCATCATCAACGTGTGGCTTGTGTGTGTATTATAGATCACGCGAGCAGATTTGTTTACGCATCGGCCAAGAAACGAGAGCGTTGCGCTCTTGTGGTATATATTATAACGTGTAATGGCCACGTGAACAAGGCATTATATTCGCTATAAACGGTATATCAACAAGTGCGGCTGCTATATACGATTTTTTTTACTCGCGCAGAAATGCCGAGACAATGTTGGATTAGTGGCATCAACGCGCTCGTAAAGTCGTGCTTTTCGAAGGCGATTATATTCGTTTAGGAGAGAAGCACGTGGATTGTTCGATAGAGTTAGATGTTTGATTCATTCCGTGTTTACAAGAGATGAACTTTTTACTTCTATTATAGAGAACACAGTTGCGAGAGGCACGAATTTCTATTTTCGTCAAGCCGATTTTATTTTTAACACGGCTGCAGCTGTCCTTTCAATCTTGCGTCAACGTTTCCAATTAAAAAGAAAACTTCACATAATAAGTACACGTATATTAAATTTGAATAAATCGACTGGCCGTCATTATCCACGCTTTAATCACGAGAATGAAGTAACGAGTGACAAGGAAATTACGAAAACACACGTCTGCTCACGTAAATTTTTGTCCGAATTGCTCAATGAATAAATTGCCAATCGTCGAGTCCTTATTAAGAAATAAGAGATTTGAATTAACAACGCAGCCACAGCGGCGCGACGCGAATCGGATACAGCTGCTTCATTCAATATATTTAAATTGTAAAAAAGTCCAACTTATGCTCGGCCGCCGCGAGAAGCGCTCCGTACATCTGCCGTCGGAATGAAGTCGAGTCTCTCTCTCTCTCTCTCATGGCGGCCACTACTCGAGAGCACAGACGGTAGTATACAATATATAGTTGAATAAATGTTTAGACGAGCGAAATGTTTACATCAGTAAGTGTTGTAATATTGATTCGAAGCTTCTGAATTGCAACCTGCCACTAATTCGCGTATGATTAGCGATCGAGAGACTGTTTTTAACGGGATATCAAAAGGTTTTCTCCGTCTTCTCCTTCCCGTTATAGATAAATAACAAATTGAAACCGATTTAATTGTGCAAATTCGCTCGTCTCGATATCAACTGTTTGCAAAAAATTCATTTCGATCTTTACAGCGTTACACCGACGATACTTCGCGCGTGTACAAAGTATATACCGAAGCTAACAAATATTCCTCAAAAGCCCATACAACGAGCCAACAAAGAAGCTCAAAGTACATAGCAACAGCGTGTCGGTAGCGCGGCGGTTGCAAAATATAACGAGGCGCGAGAGAGAGAGAGAGAGAAAGAGAGCTCGGCATTTTTTAATTTCGACGTTTCCCCGAAGGTCGCTCCAACACAGCAAGCTGCACACCCCGTCGGCTCTCGTTACGTAATTCCATAAAGCAAAGGGGAGAGAGAGGAGAGCCGGCTTGCTTTTTGCGCAACTCCCACCCCGGTAATATTTTTATCGAGAAATCTGCACTGGTATACCGCGCGCGCGATGCATTTGCGGATAAGCCGTGTATGCGCGCAGCGGCTATATTCTCTCTCGTTGAAAACGCCGTTGTCCCTGTAATCTGCGCGCGGATAGAGCGCAATTTACCCCGGGTCCGCGACTCGAATAATTACGTGGAAAGTAGCCGAGGATTTGCGGCCCGAACGCACGCGCACGTATATATAGCTGTATGTATATACATATCCGTCATTGTATATGTGCGTTTGTGGCGCTGTTAGTTACATCGACGAGCCTGTATAAGTCACGTGCGAATATGGAATTACATTCGCGCTGAGAAAGACGCCGGCGGTAATTATCGCAGAGACAATCTTTTCTTTTGTCCACAGCGGAGAAGGCGAATTGTGCAATGTATATATGAGCGACGGCTCTCGTCGTCCCTTCTGAAGCGGCGGGAACGAGAATAAATTGCGCTAATTTTCAATGGCCTCAATCGTCTGCGTAGACAGAGATAATGGAGGCTTTGCTCGCTTTGACTCGAATTTATATATGTATTGTTTAATTTCGCTCGCGCACTCTCGCTATTATTTATGCGTTTTTACTTTGGGCTTGTTTTTAATGCGTGTTTTCCTTTTACAACCGCGAAAGTACAAGCGTTCGAGTGCATGTAAAGTTGCGGAATAAATACGCGGAGAGAGAAAATTGCGGTTGGTTTTTATAATGTTCCGATGTTCTAGTTGATACGTTCTATAATATGTAAGGGAGAAAACGCCGGTAATCGATTCTTTTTACGCGTGCCATAATTTGCAACATTAACTCTGTTAAGATCGTGTCGCTCTATTATAAACGCGAACCGCTTCGAAGAAAGTATTATTTTTATCTCGTTAAGAATCCTACTTCGCTCCTTTTTCCCTGCTAAAAAGTTACCGATAAGTTCTAGGTGCTAGTCGATAAAATAGGTAGAACCATTCGCGAAAAAGTAGGC